>DWHK01001354.1:0-11309 GCA_018247855.1 Graphium androcles
GATAATGGTATAACTTTCAAAGTTAATTGCACTATTGCATTTGAACGTCTTTGAACTTTGATAATTTGTATTAATGACACAAATGTTTTATTTGACGAAGTAACTCAAATACTATAAAATACTCATATATATATATGTTTTAAGTAAAAAACAGTATGTTTACTTAATTGCGGAGCCACGAAATGGCTATACATCTTCTGTGAAGACCGATAGGTCCGTTAGTTAATTAGTGACCGCTTATTGCACTAAAATCACATTTTCTTTCTTTTTATAAATAAACTAAAATATTTTGAGTATGGGCTACAGCCAGCAAGTATTGAAATGTTATATTTCATTACAGTTTATTGTAATGGAAGTTGTTAACCTGGCAACCTGGCCTGAAACCTATTAAATTTTTTCTAAAAAATTTCAGTTTAAAATTTTAAAAACACTAAAGGGTAGGGCACGTATTATTTTAACAGTAAATTTAGGATATTAGCTAGATATAGTAAAAACGTGAAAAGCGGATGCATTAGATTTAACCAGAACTTAACCAAACATCGTATTTTGCTGCTATACATATATTGTAGTTGAAAAAAACAATAAACAAATTAACTACCGATAACGAAGCTACAATTTAACTACAAAAAAATTCGTTCTGAAGAATTTTTTTCAAGAGCAAGACAATTGCTTATTCTTTAAAATTAATTCTCTACAATCGACTTCTGAACGTAATTTTACAATGCTACCAGTTCTTACTTTTACATTACAAAAAAAATTGAATTTTTTTGTAAAATGTGCAGATCTTATTTATCCACACTAATTCGGCGAAACCCCAAATTTCTGCCGACAGCTACACATATGAGTCAGTGAACGCGGGCCGAAGGCTGTTACGAATTTATCATTCATGTTGTTAATGTTTCGGGTGTGTTTATGTTTTCATTAAGACAATGTATTAAAAAAATATTGTATAAATATACTATCAATATTAATAAAACCAAATGTGATTAGTTGACAAAATATCTCAGACATGGGACAACTTAGTAAGTTAAGTTCCTTTACTTAAATATTCGTTAATTTACGTTTCAAAACACGCACACGGACGGTTGGTAATAGTCATTGCAGATTTCAGTTTTTTTTTCTCTGAGAAGCTCATGCATCGTTCGGAAATTTTGCTCTGTCCTAAGTAATGATTATGAGACGTTGAAGTGAAATGGATATTCCCGCGTTAAAAGCCGGCTGTGGCTGCGGACCAATAGGCCTATATCCCAGTATGCAAGACTATGCGAGTGGATGATAAAATTAGTAAATTTTATTATCCACTCAGCAACAAATGAATAAAAGTTATACACCGGTCAAAATAGACATTGACCCTGGCATTCATTCACAATCTGAAAATTTACAGGCACGTAAGGGATGAAAACCTCAAAAGTCTTCATTGATCCCATGTGTGTAAAAAATTTTATTCAAAATCAAAGGTTTTTACGCAAAATTGTTTTTTTTTTATTTTCTAGCCAAACGGTTAGTTTTACATAAAAATTGTTTAAAATTATAGATCAGGTAATTATCTACTAAAATTGTTTTTATATTTTTTTCTCTAAGATTTACCATTTCTGAGAAAAAGCCATTCGAAACTTTTTTCTCTCCATAATATGCACGACTACGCTGTCTCTGAACATTATTGGACGCGTAATATAAGTAAAATTTGGGTTTGTGTGACATTTATAATGAGTAATTCTGAGAACTTGAGTCGAAAAAAATCCGTTTTTTGCTTTATTTGATGTGCAACTTGAAGAACATCTTAACATTTTAGTGAAGCAAGCTGACAATGACGCTGATGTACTTATTGTTGAAACTGCAATCAATCAATATAATCCAGCAAATATAAATCTTGTTGTTGGTGAAGAAATTGATCTGTTGGTATTAATTACTGCTCGAACTTCAAGTTACAAAATTATTTATTTTTTGAAACCTAGCAAGGTTCAACAATCTTCAGTTGTTTTTTTTTAAATGAGAGTTTATCAGCTTTCCCTAAATGTAAGCGCAATATTTTATTTTTACATGCTTTCACTGGCTGTAATATTATATCAGCATTATTTAGGAGGGGAAAAACATAATTTCTTTGATAAACGGGATTTAGCGACATGTGCCCAAGTGCAAAGATTTAAATTCTACGCCAGGAACTCTAATCGTTGACGGAATTTGCTTTCTTCTTTCAGTCTATGGAGCTCCAGTAAAAGTCACATATACAATCACACGCATACACACATTCACAGAACCATACACACGTACATACATATAACGCTAGGGAAAATACATTGTTATCCACTGATTAGTTGTTAACGTTATTCTTTAGAAAATGGTCCCGTACTAAATATTTAAACCTACCTTTGTTGGCCGCTTTACGTATATTTTCAGGCAAGGAATTCTAGAGCAGTGTAGCTTGAACGGTGAAAGATTTACCGTAGAAAGAAGTGATATGTCTGGGAATTTAAAATTAATTTTTTTTATTGCCTTTTTTTTAATTATACTTTGGTAAACAATAACGTAATAAAAAAACGTGTGCAATTTGCTCACGTTTCTGCTCAGCAATATTTCTATCAATTTCGAGTGTGGCTTGGCAATGCACTGTATCTAAAAGAACGGGGTTGGAAGCTAATTGACAATGTACTGTAGCCAATCCATACCCTACTTCCACCTGCACCAAAGAAGCTCTTTAACACCATTTTTTGCATTTGCAAGAAGGGGTGTAGTTCAAAATGCAGCTGCAAAAAGTGGGCTTATTTTGTTTAACAACATACGTCAGTTTTCAAAGCCAGTCGTGTTCAATCGTTAAACTTTCAACAGAAGAAGATACCAACATGAACGACTAAACAGATGATGTATCGCTGCTACAACAATTTACATGGACCCAGGAGGATGCAGAAGAAAAAGAAGAAGATGATTACGGAAGAAGAAATGAATAAGAAGAAGCACAATAAGACCGGATTTACCACTAAAACAGACCGTAAAGTATGCCTACCGGGGAATCCACATTAAAAAAAACGCGCCTCGTACACTACCTCATAGGTGACGTGGAAACATGTGCATTTTATGGAGAATACAGCTCGAGCTAACTTTTGACTAGCTTTTTCTCAGAAATTGTAAATCTTAGAAATAAAAGTATAAGGACAATTTTTGTTAAACAATTATCTGAGATACAATTTTAATCTGAGCTATTTTTATCGTAAAACTAACCGGTTGGCCAAAAAATCCAAAAAACATTTTTATGACTTTTGACCTTGAATATTTTTTTTTGCGAATCAATGGGGACTTTTAAGGATTTACTTAGAGTGGTATCCCCCCTTACGTGCCTGTAAATTTTCAGCTTGTTGTGAATAAATGTCATAAATGCCCAATTTTTGGGCTAATTTGACCGGGCTATTAGTAATATTGGCGGACTTACATGCAGATTTAATAGAGGATTGTGATTAATTTTTTATAAAGAGTTATTACATACGCTCGAGCTAGATATAGAGTTATTACATAGCAATGAATTAGGGTCACATAAAAATAACTGAAGATCTAGGAAACTAAGGATGCTTATTGAAAAAATTGTATTTAATAAACCTTTAATATGCTATCAAAAATGACAAAATAAAAAAGGAACCTTTGTCAATGGAACTATAAATTTACTGCATACGCTTTGTTTCTATTCTGTTATATAAAAAAAAGGTATTTAAAAAGTGTTTCCGATATTCAATATTCATTACTGAAGCTATTATAATGTCCTTTATATCTGATGAATGCACCAGAATTCCTACAAGACTGGAAAATGATCGGAGTCAACGAAAAGATCGTTATGAGGAAACCGGCTCTAATCTACGCAGATCAAAGTGTACGATAACACTAGAAGTTCGATGCTTGGACGACAATGCTTCAAAACCGCTGTCTCACAGGAACTGAACTAACATAAGTGCATAGACTCTATGGCGACGACATGCTAAAGCAAATTTTAAACATTAAGACATAAGCACGACGGAGGAACCAAGACGTAAAGGCAAAAGAACAAGAGTGTATAGAAGATCAGGGGATTAATCAAGTATGCATATAAGAGGAAGATGCCCTATGGCGATGGATCCGTACTTATATGGGACGGAATTTCTCCAGTGTCGCACAGAAAACGGCACTGTAACTAGCGAAAGATACGTGAAAGATATTCTAAATGAAAATGTTGTTCTTTTTATGGTCAATTTGGGAGCTACCCTTATGCATAAAGATGCCCGACCTCACTTAGATTCGTGGACGATTGGGGAAACTCAAGAAATCAAGCACCGTTCGCCCCGCCTAACACGAGTCGCCTTGCCCACTTACAAATTTATATAATAAATTTGTTAAGTGGGCACACGTGAATCGAAGATTCATCGCAGTCCCGCTGATATTGCAGTGCCCTCTTGGACTTGCTAATTCCGCTGGCAGCCTCGCTGGGCCCCCTTTTGAGGGGTATCACCCGGTGGGGCGTGACCGCGTGGCAGTTCAGGAGTGAAGGAACGACGCTTGCACCGACATGGACCACTAGTGGAAACCTCCTTCACTCCCTCTGTGATGTCAGACCCGGAGGGAACTTTGCCCCCCAGGCCAAGCAGACGCAAGGAGAAGCCCGTACCAGTGGTGGAGCGACAACTCGCGATTCGAAATATGTTCAGAACCGAGCCAATTCGCCCCATCCCACCAATAAGTAGCCGCGCGATCACCAGCGCGGATATTAACCGAAGTAGCGCGTCAAATGCGCCATCATCCGAAGAAAAGGACAGCAACATCATCGCAAGCAGCATCGCCCTCTCGCCGTACTACCTCGAGAGCGCCCAGCAACACCGGGCGCATTGATTTCTCGGCCGGCGCATATTTGCATGCATCAGCTGGGAACGTAACCCCGCTCCCGCAACGGCAAAAGACGCCTCGCCGCCACACACAACCAAAGACTGAAGCGTCTCTCACTGAAAAACGCCCATGCATATAGCCTACTACCTCGTCACCGGGTACAGCTTATGCCGTACCCGGCACATGGGGAACACAAGCGTTCCCATGACGTCATAGACGACCGCCGCGTTCGCCACCTAGCGACAGCTCGACCCCACGGTCCACCCCCTACACAAGCCCGAACGCGTCTCCGGACAGGGGATCGGACATAAACATGGAAGATTTCGGGGGAGAGGAAGTGTTCGCGTGGAATACAACCTCGTACGCGACATTTGCCATCGGCACAGACGGTGGCGCAGGCTCCTCCCCCGCACCGACCGCACCACCAGTTCCAGCCCTAAGAGAAGGCCGGCGTCACCGCGCGCACAAGCACGCAACCAACATGCTGGTACAGCTGACGGCGCAACCGACGCAGCAGCCGCCGCCGAAACAAAAAGACCCGGATAGCCACCAATAGTCGTGAGTAGCCTACCCAATTGGCCGCAACATTTTTCGGTACTTCGAAACAAACTGCCCTAGTTTCTCGCCAAATGCGCCCCCGTTCGGGAGGGGGGTTCGATTCCTTCCTCAATCGCCCGAGGAGTACCGAATTATTCAAAATACTTGTCGGACCTCACTGCAGTCGGAGAACAAATTGCATGGCATGCATTTACACCGGCTGCCGAACTTCCCCTCAAAGTCTCGATAAGAGGGCTACCGCGGGAAACCGACCCGCAACTTATTATAGACGCCCTGAGGGAACTTAACTTCCCGGCTGAACGCGCTAAGATTACATATCCTAAGCGCGGACGGCCGGGTGTACTATTTTTCGTACAGTTGGCTCCGTACAGGTGTGTCAGGTGCGCGGGCGGACATCCGGGTTCTGAATGTCCGGAACCCAAAAGTTCGCAGCAAAAACGCGCGTATTGTGGCAAAGGGCACGTAGCTAACGACCAACGGTGTCGCGCCTATGTTAGAGAAGCACGCAGGCGCGGCATCGCTCTACGTGCCCCACTTCCTGAAGCCCCTATATCAAGCGACGGTTGGGTCACCATCCGAAGAAACACCGCCCAACCGCAGACGCACCCAACAGGCAGACAAAGCGGCACAGCGAGACGGCCGCTGAAGACTTTGTCTGTGTATAACGGAGGCTTCTACGACAGTGCCCGTAGAACAACGTCGAGAGACGTTATACCCCAGAGCTTGCGCTTATTATTTAAGCGCAAGCGCGCCCTAAGGAAGCTATGGACGCGTACTCGGTGCCCTCGCATCAAACGCGAATTAAATAAGTTATCCGAAGAGCTGTCTGTTAAGGTGCCAGACTTTCGGGGTGAATTGTGGAAGAGGCGTATAGACGATACAGGTGAGCGTCCCACGTCACTTCACCTCCTTAACCGACAACTGAGTCGAACTAAATCGACTCCATGTCTCATTTTGGATGAGGCGGGTCGACGTTGTTACAGCGCCAAAGAACGCGCCGAAATTTTTTCCAGGCACTCATAGGGGCAATTCGTTAATAATACTGTACAAAGAAATAACTCAGAAATCGTCGCACATCATAGGGCTATTGAGAGCTGCGTACAGAAATTCCCTTCCGAACCGGCGTCCGACTTATCGCAGGTGAAATTTATTTCTCCGGCGGAGGTTAGACGAGTCATAGCATATCTACCGGTACGTAAGGCGGCCGGCGACGATGGTATTTCGAATGAGGCGATAAAGTAGCTCCCTAAAAGAGTTACAGTTGCGGTAACGCGACTGTTCAACGGAATTCTCCGCACGAGGTGTATCCCCGATAAGTGGAAAACCGGTAGGATCTTTATGTTGTCGAAGCCGGGTACAGACCGTCGTCTTGCAACAAGTTATCGGCCTATAACGCTATTATCGCACATAGCTAAGCTCTTTGACATAGTACTTCTTTGCAGAGTCCATCCAAGCATCCAAGCATCCAAGCACGTCAAGTTACGGGACGAGCAGCACGATTCCGTAGCGGTCACTCTACAACGACATAGCTCACCAGAGTGCTACATTATTTGGCCTTCGAGCATAACTCATGGCGGGCCTCGGTCGGCGTCTTTCTGGACATCATAAGGCGTTCGATCGAGTGTGGCACGGCGGCTTGCTGTGGAAGTTATTAGAGCATACTACACTGCCGCTCTATAGTGCGGTTAGTAGCATGCAAGGACGAAATTTTTACGTTGTGGTCATAGACGCGGATTCGGAGACAAAATGCTAGACTGACTTACGCCGCACCGGCGTGGTACCATCTCTTATCAATTAAAAATCGTAACCGACTGCAAGCATAGCAGAACTTAGCACTACGGACAATCGTAGGGGCAGGGCGCTACGTCAGAAATGACGTCATAGCACGTAACCTAAAGGTGGAATCGGTAAAAGAATTCGTGGTCCGCTGTTCCCGCGCGATGTTCGATCGTGCGGACAACGGGCCACACGAACATTTAAATGGGTTCGCGCCACTCCACGCGCCCCCACCTGACGGGCGCCCCTATCCACGAGAGCTACTGTCGTAGTTTGGCGGCGCTTGATTCGGGGGGGATCAGGCGCTAAAGACGCCCGGCGAAGCACAACAACACAGCACGCGATGCCCGTCCGGCAGCGCTTATCGCTTACGGACGTTTGTTTTTCGCTTGTTGATCGTCAGTGTTTGACAGCGAAAACAGTAATGCCTTTGTGTATGGAGATGATAAGTACATCGCCATAGTGAACCGAATATTAGGTAGGTTCTAATGCCCCGGAGGACGCGTGCCTCCGGAGAAATGCCCGGGTAAAGAGAATCGTAGTCTCGACGCCCGAAACCCGCCTGCCGTAATGGCAGTGTGGACGTTCCGCAAGTCAAGACCTCACTTTCCAAATTCAACCAAATTGTGAATGACTCACAATAACCTTCAAGAAGTGCACAATAACTGCATGAAGTGGCGTGCACGCAGCCCGAACCTCAACCCGATCGAGTACGCTTGGGATCATTTCGGGAGATGTGTAGGACACCAAAACCCTTTACCGGTCACGCTTCATGACCTTAAAGTTGCGCTCGTAGAGGAATAAAAGAATATTACCCAACATCGTATAATCATTGACAGCACGTGAGGGTAATACCAAGTACTAAAACTCGAGAAAATTTTAAAGTGGAGAAAAAAAATGTGCTCTTCTACTTTTGTTATAAGATGAGATTGTTTTTTTCCCTATGTAAAGTTTTATCAATATAAATTAAATACGAAGTGACACAATTTATTACCTTTATTTAAGAAACATTTGACACAACACAAATTATTTATTTTAGCTAGCATCATTACTTTTTCAAATTTTCAGATATGTTTATGTGGCCCTAACTCATTGCTCTCGAGAGGATTTTGAATTAAAAAAAATGGTAACGCTAGCAAATATTATAAACTAAAAAATGAGAGTTACTTCTATAACATGAGAAACCTAAGTACATCTTGTAATCGCTTTTATGTATTTTTCTGATTTAATGTTCTATAAGAATAATAGTATTAAAGTAAAATATAAGCCGTGACAATGAAAATAGAAAAACTACCAAGATAATACAACTGTATACAACTAGAGATCTCGCAATGCTCGACTTCGACCGTAAGATTTTTAATTAATTTTATCTTCTTTACGTTGTTATAGTAAATATCATGCTTATCAATTCGCGTGTCATTACACTGTAAAATTATTAACTTTCTACAATTCTTTTTTATATAATCTTTAACTGTAACAAATTTATGATCTTCTGTCCTCTCGATAAAAATGTGTACAAAGTTTTTGTTTCAAGTATTAATATTTTGATAATTTGGTCTTTTTACCTGTGGGGGTATTTCAAGGGTGAAATATTGGTTTTCAGCGTCAGCATCGAGCAAGTCTATAGCCAGCCAAGGAAGTGACCATTCCTGCGGCTCCGGCCAACAAGCAGCCTAGAAAAAAAGGAGAGATATAATATTTTTTTTAATTAGCGGGAAGATTGAAATTACATTCGATATTAGAAGCGCTCAGCACCATATTCTAAAACATGAAAATATTTTTTGAAAATCTTGATCGCAGTTATTTTGCGAAATTACGCTTTAATTAAATTTTTAGTACTATTGGCTAGTGCCTACTGAAGCTCAGGTCTTAAGTTTGTTAACATAAAAATTAATTTTTTCACAATTAATAAGACCAGAGACGACCCGTCACGTGTTACAGGAGTGCCCAGTCTGAGAGGAGCAGTACCGAGAGCTGACGACTATTCAGAGGCACGAACTGTTACCCGTCGTGGTCCGCGCTATGGTGGACAGTGAGAGGTCGTGGGGTGCCGTACTTGCATTCTGCGAGATAGGAAGGCAACTGCCACCTTGAAAATCTGTAGGCGGAGACCTAGGCGCAGGAGGCTGACCTACGCTCACAACCTACCCCCCTGATAGCGAGTCCGGGTCGGCAGATGTGGGATAACTGCCGCCGCGTTGAAGTATCGAGAGGGATGCTGTGCTAGTACGAGCACAGCACCAAGCAGAAGCCTGACGAGGCGATGGTCGCGCCAGGTTCGCGGTAGATTGCGTCTTCGTATTCCCGTGTCCTCAGCAAATGTGACTGAGAAGGTACAACGTGGCTTTTTAGTGGGTACCCTGGTTCCATTGACCGGGACTCCCACATACTCCCGCCGACCTACCCACAAGGCGGTGGGGGTTCCATAAAGGATATATCTCACGTGAAAAAAAGGCAATACAGGTCGATCACCAAATTGCCAAAAATTTAAAATGATCCATGCGTCGGATGGATCATTTTAAATTTTTGTATGGCATGTAAAAGCATTGTACGGCATGTAAAAAGTCGGTGCCAGTTGTTAAGAACACCTTTGAAAATCATTAAAGGATTAGAAACCGACCCAATTTAATATGGGAATTAAGCTAAGAGAAAGAAGGTGACTTTTTGTTTAGTCTATTTGTGTCATCCTCACATACTTCTTTACGTTTCGTAGTTAGTATGTTTCGACATGAGAATCTCCATCTTTTTGGAAGTTGATAGCAAAATTAAGCGTACTTACTAGTACGCTTATATAAGTATACTTACTTCACCATGATACCAAAACTCGTCTAATATCAAGACGTTGCTTGTCTGCGCCGCGTTCCTGAATTCATTCACTACCTGGAAATTTTGACAGCAATTTTGGTTTACCTAACTAACGCCCAAATACTGAAACAACTATCGGCTCATGGCTTCTTTAATTAATGGCTCCCTTAAACAGTAAGACACTAAACACTTACCATTTTAGGGGCCGTCCATTAATCACGTCATGTTTTTTACAATTTTTTAAACCGCCCCTCCCCCTTGATGGGGTTTAGGACTGAACCCCCCTCCCCTCCAAAGAATCTTAAATTTTTTAGAATATTATGTTTAAATACAGATATAAAATATTATCTCATTTTATTCTGGAAAATTAAGGACCGTGATAAATGTCTACACAAAAAGGTTGCAGATTGCATTTGATTGGCATAAAAATAATATTAAAGGTATCGTGTAATCATGCGAAAAATATATATTATACTAGTCTATGAACATATTTAATGTACATTGTCCTCGGACCATGGATTAGCAAGACTTTCTTCAACACTTACAACTGGATAAGTATCTTGCAAGTCAGTTGTTAGTACTGTGCTTTGTTGAAGATCAACGTCGGTTTGTACAGTAGTACAATCCACACCGCTGGCACGTCCTTTCCACAAGTTGCTGACGATCCTTCTGCAGGCTTGAGCAATGTAGGTCATAAGGTAATTTGTTAAATCCCTCGTGTCTTGAGGTAATTCCAAGAGATCGACGCAGAAAAAATGTAGCAAACGCCTTGGCATCATGCTATTGAGGCTTCAGAATATATAGACCACTGGACGACCGCAAGATCGGGTAAGGACGTATAACGAAGCATTCCGAAAAAAAAATCGATGAGAACTTCACATAAGTACACAGCAAGCGCAGTTAGCACATTTCACTACTTGGTGATATTAAGATATATTAATTGTATTAGATAAGAAAAATAAATCATAAAATAATAATAAATGACATTTTAAGCAAATACTGGCTCTCTCGCACATGCTTGCTATACCACTGCGGTGAAGGCAGGTCTGGTAAAAATCTTTCAGCAATGTCATTGAGCTCGATATACTCTGCTACGACGTCATGACCGTCGATAACACTTCTACGAGTCCATACTTCTGCAAGAACTTCTGAAAGTTCATTTTTCAAGATAATGATCGTTTGTTTTCCCATGTTCATCCAAATGGGTTCCATAAGAATCATGCGAAAGTATGAGTCCAGATAATTCCCAGCTTAAAGGCGCCGTTCTTCTCTCGACGCGGTTGAACGCTCTTCTGCCAAGTGCATTCGTAAAGATGAATATTGCATCTAGA
>DWHK01001355.1:0-11304 GCA_018247855.1 Graphium androcles
TGGCTCTGTGAAGGGTGGTGGTACCTCCCCGGGCGAGCGTGGCCGTGGAAGTGCAGCTGAAGCTGTATGAAGGATGTGTTGTGTGATTTATGTTTGTAAAATGCCCTTGTAACACAAGACCTAGATCTTACAATAAGTGTTTAAAAAATATAGCTTGATTAGCTACAACCGTCATTACGGTTATTAAATGAAACTAATTAACGTTTTGGCAGATCTGTGCATTATTATGCGAAGTAAAACGCCAGGAAAAAATCAAAATGCGATTAAATAAATGAAAGTTAGTTTTATTAGCAACATAGACTCCATGAGAGATTAACATAGAAATCACGTAGTTGGGGTCTTGGGACTCACTAATCAGGGAGCATTTCTGTGGGGAAAAAAGGAGAAAATTTAACTCAATGAAATCAAATTTTTAATTTAAATTATTGAATAATGATTCTTTAATAAAAAACTGTGAGTTAGTAGCAAGCTCAAGTTATGTTATGTCAAGGAGGAATTCCGTAACGTTCTCATGTACAGAAAAGTTTATTTATAAAGATAAAGTTTATGTATATTTTATTTTTATATTATCACTAGCTTCCCGCGCAACTTCGTCTGCATCACATAAGAGACGTAACAAAATGAATATTGTTTTCCCGATTTTACATTTCCATTGATGCTCCGAGCCTATAAGTTGTAGGGTGATGTTATAAAGCCTAGTGCCTTCCTCAATCAATAGGCTTTTCAACACTAAAAGAAATTTCCAATTCGAACCAGTATTTCCAAAAATAAGCTTTATAAGGTAGATTAGGTTAAAAACATAGTACATACATGTACCTATGTATATAACATATTTTGCGAGTTTAGACTTAATTTAAAACAACAGGAGAGCTTCCGTATCAATGTGTTTTAGTGGTTTTCATTTAAAAATTAAAAACTGGTAAAGATTCTACGGTTTTACTAATGGCTAGCTGTTTGTCGCGGTGAGAGAAGGCGGATAGCGCCTCTTCATTATCTACTCGATTCCTAAGCTCAGAGCGTTATACGACGTACCCTAAATTATTCATAATAAATTTGTCTATTTTATGCAAAAAATTTTGACTGCTACTTCCAGAGACATGGGTGTTTGACCGAAAAAAACTTTTTAGCTTTATTATATTAGCCTAGAAAATCAATACATGTAAATAAAATTGTAATGTCTGTTTGTTATGTCAAAATTACAGATTTGACTGAACGTATACTAAAGTAACACAATAACACCTGACAAAAACTAATTTTTAGTCATTTTTGCCGGTTCGACTAATGGCCAAAGTTCTAAGGTCGGCTAAGTTTCAAATGAAAAAAGAATTTCCAATACTGATTCATAAAGGACGGAGTTTCGAGATAACTTAACATAAAAGAGTGAACCATCGCGGGACGCTTGCAAATTAGAAATATCGAAACTACTTTGTATAGATAATGATATGCGTCAAAGGATAGTTTATGAAAAAAATTTATAGCATACTCAAAAGTAAAATATTCAGATTTCTAAAGAAAAATAATGGGTGTTTGTTTTGTAATAATTTATATCAATTTCATACAAAAAGTTATATATAAGCTTAGTGCTGCGAAAAAGATTCGCGATTCCCGAACCGAAGAGAAAGAGAGTATTCTACGTCACTCCACTGAATTAAATGATTCATACCATCATATAGCGTGGCGACGTATCGCATTCGCAGGCAGTCTAAGCCGCCGCTAAGAGAAGCTTCTCCTTCTGAAGTCGTTAACCCATTCGAGACGACTATTTTTTTCTAACACGGTCGCAGCGATATTTTTTTTATATATTGTTCACTTTAACAAAAATCGTGTTTACTATGGAAATCACACAATTCATAAGTGAATTCACATAAATAAATTTAATTTTCTTGATTAGATCAAGAAAAATCGTATATCGACGATAAGTATTTTTTTTTTTTTTAGGAAATAAGTGATCCCGTCGCCTATGGACATACGCAACATCCGAAGAGTTGCGTGTGCGTTGCCAGCCTTGGAAATTGGATAAGACTGATTTAAGGGTAGTTTGGGTTAGGATTATATTAAGGATTTGGGAAGTGGGAAAAGAAGAGGGCAGAAATGGAAATCCTCAGGAAGTGGCTAGACAGGAGGCATGGTTCCCTCACTTACCGGGCGATACAGGTACTCTCGGGGCATGGTTGTTTCGGGAAGTACCTGCACCATATTGAGGGAAAAGAGCCCATACCGAAGTGCCACCACTGTGATGTATGTGCTGAGGAGACGGCCGGTCACGTGGTAGAGGAGTTGATGACTATCATGCACGATCTCTTGCTACTCGCAGTGGTCCGCGCTGTGGTGGACAGCGAGAGGTTGCAGGATGCCTTGCATTTTACGAGGACGTGATCACCCGGAAGGAAGCCGCGGAGAGAGAAAGAGAGACCACTGCCACCCTGGAAATCCACAGGCAAAGACCAGGGCGCAGGAGGCTGGCCTATGCGTGCAACCTTCTTCCCTGATAGCGTGTCAAGGGCGGCAGATGTGGGGTAACTGCCGCCCCGTGGAAGAATCATGGATGCTGTGCTAGCACGAGTACAGTACCAAGAGGGAGCCTTATGAGGCGAAGGTCGCGCCGGGGTTGTTGTATTGTGTGCATAAAGGATGTTTCCCACGTGGAAAAAAAAAGGATTACATTAAGGATTTGGTGGGAAAAGGAATGGGAAAGAATGAGGGAAGGAATGGTCACCCGGCAACCCTAAGAGCCATGCATACTATGTTTTGTGCTGGCTCTGAAGGGCGGTAAGAGCGGCTCTGTACCTTCCTGGGCGTGGAAGTGCAGTGCAGCCGTATGAAGGATGTCATGCTCCATCACCTTGAAACAGTCGGAATACCTGACCAAGGAATTGGGAGGGGCTGTACGTACTTGGAGAAGGCGCGGTGGGCGATGTCCTTGCGGTGGTGCGCGCCGGGGAAGTCGAGCGCGGCGGCGGCGGCCGTGGCCTGCGCCGCCGCCGCCCGCAGCGCGGCCGCGCGCGCGCCCACCAGCAGCACGCGCCCGCCCCACGACACCAGCGACCCGTTGGCGCCGCGGGCCACGCCGCTGTGGAACACCGCCAGCCCCGGCTGCGCCGCCAGCGCCGACAGCCCTGCAATTTTCCCTTACCAGCACCTCGCCACCTTGACAGACTTGGACCTCGCGATCATTTTGTAAACCTCACTCGGTCAAAAGTCAATACGGCTATCAAAATACATACTGTCGGCCAAAAATATTTGCACACAACATGCTATGTTATCATTAGACAATATAAATAATTAGATTTAGCAATACAACCGTATAGGTGTGCATATAAGCGCTTTGTGCTACTTTATTACAGCTTTGTGACAAGAATCAGTACGCAGCTCTGTGACAAGGACCGATTTAAGGCAGCCCTGCGACACGCCGTATACGGGGTGAGCGCTGCGAAACGACTGCGTAGCGATCTTGTTATAAATAGCGGATAACTTTATTGCAGACTTTCAACAAGGATCAATTTGTAGCCCAGTTAAAAACAACGATTCGTAGCGGTTTGTGACAGCGATCTATAGGTGACAGAAATAAATTCCCAGTTAGCTATTCCAACCAATTCCATTTGCCAATCCTAATAATATGTTCCCTTCCTCTCCTATCCATAAATCCATTATTTCCAAAGCTATTAACGCTCTCGCAATTCTCCGAATGTTGTGGGTGTCCATGGGCTACATTGTCGCTTACTATCCGGACATCACATCGTTACAAATAATTGGTTCAAATATCTTAAGCAGATCTTAAAGTAACCACACTAGATGACCAGTTGACGCAGTTGCCAAGCCGTTGGTTTCATCGTCGCGGATCGTGAATTCCATTCCCACTCAGAACAATCATTTGTATCGCCTACAGATGTTTCATATCCGGGTGTTTGTGTATGTGAAAATTGTTTTTAATCGCCTTTGCAACACATGCCATAGAGCCTACAGTAAGTGCAGTGATATTTTCCAAAAAAATCACTTGTAACATAAGGCATAAATATTTTCCTGATTCAAGAAACCTTAACCGCAAGGGTTCCGTCAACTCGAAATTAAAACAATTAGACAAACCAATTTGTTACAGAAAGTGTTGCGTTATAACCCAATTACTTATACTTACACAACATAATGTCGTACGATATTCTGCTGTGAGGTTCCGGAAATAAACAGACATACAGACAAAAAATTTAATAATTAGTTTTTCATTTATCAATATTGTAATACTTTTACATGCACTTAGTAAAAACCACTTATTTTTACATTATAAATATACACTTAAATTTTATTTATACATACGTATAGGTTGAAGCATCCACTCATATACTCACACTGGCTGGCCACTTAAAAACTCTGTCAAACATAAATAAAAACAAAACGAGAGCTGTTGCATTTTACGATTAGCGACAACCCTACTCCACCAGAAAACGAGGCATATCAAAAATTAAATTACAGCCCTGACTAAAAGGTGTATTAAAAAAAATCGGAAAAGTCGGCCGGCGTTGTCGTCTCCATGGTCACCCCGACATGCGCTGAGGTGGAAAACCATGAAAATTTTAGTCGGCAAAAGCCCGACATGAAACTCTCTCTCACTCTCTCCAAGTAAAACCAACTTACCACTGATCACGCAGCCCTTAGTAGACGTCTCCGGGTACCCCTTGGAGGCGACCACCACTCCGACGGCCGACATCTTGGTGTTCCACGTCACCTGCAGCTGCTTCAATGTGCCGCTCACGCAGGCCTGAAATGGGATGCAACACCCTTAAGAATCTGAATGCTGATACTAAAAATACAAAATTGTCACAATAACGTATACGCAGACATGGTCATAGTAAGTTTTTTAAGTTGTTATATACGCACAGAGCATATCCACCACCTGTTTTATCTTACTAAACAGTAACATAGTGTTAACATATATAAAACTGAAGTTTTTGTGTTTGTTTAAACACACTAATCTCCGGAAGAACCCAATGGAATAACAATTCTTTGTATATGTTAGAATTTCAATATGATGGATAGATGCATGAGGAATAGTTTAGGCCAAGAAGCATCAAGCTTTGAAACTTGAGGGAAGTAGATACTTGATGATGGAACATAGATCACATTTGAAGGAAAAACGCATTAATTTCATAACATCTATCCTATTATAATTAGTTGACATATCATATTATCAAACTCACATCCATAATTTTGTACAGATCCGTCTCTAGCAGCATCATGAGCACTTGGGTCTCAGGGTCACCGAACCTGCAGTTGAACTCGAGCGTCATCGGACCCGATTTCGTTATCATGAGGCCAGCGTACAGTACCCCTGCAATCAGAAACATTATCTAGCTGAGAAATGTTTTTCGGTCTATATACATATGTATACTTTATTTGGATATATCATGAACAACTCAAATTTACTACTAAATTCATTTACAATCAATAACCGAAAAAAAAAGATGAGTTCTTTTATTATCATTTATTTCTAAATAACCATCTTTATTTTCTTAAATACAGTGGTACATCAGTTCTCTTTTAGCTAAACAACTAACTGTGCTTGCTTGCTCCTTATTTTTATAGCGAAAGGATGACAAGAGCAGAAGATTCAACTGATATTTAGCTATCTTTTATTAGTTAGATTTTGTTGGCTACGCCCATTGACACACGGAACATTCGAAGAATTGTGTGTGCGTTGTCAGCGTAGAAAATCGGATAGAACAGGCTATTGGGTAGCATGGGTAAGAAAATATGAATGAAGGAGGAAAAGGAGTGAGAAAAGAAGAACCCTCATTTCCCACTCCTTTTCTCTCCTCCTTTCAGGAACGGTCTAAAAGTATAATACTTTATTTTATGTCGGCAATTTGTGATAGGCGGTGGCTACCTTATAAGTACAACATGAGATGTGTGAAGGATTTTATGCTATTCTGCGGAAATTGTTATAGAATATTTTTCAGATGATAGACCGTTACATCTTATATACAGCTCTTGGTACACTTATTGGGGTAGACGACCGAGGAGGCACAAAGATCTTATTCATAGAGCCGGGGTAAAATAAAGTGCGCTTTACTAGTGAAGTTGGCGAATGACTACCATCACAATCTAATACCCTCTTCTATTCTCATTTTTCAATGATATTGAATGTTTAGGATCCTATCCTACATGTATTTCAAACGACAAATATTTCAACGCATATGTAATTCATTGATGTTCACAGGCGAAGTTATCACTTGACATCGGTTGAACCATCTATTTGCTAGTGAATTGTTAAGTAGTTAAAACATATACTTATGCACTTCTTATGAGTTATCAGTGAGATGACCATTCCGTCTCTCTTCTAGTCTTTTTTTTTCCAATTATATAAAATGGTAACTCTATTGACCATTTTCATCAAAGGATGGCAACTCAAGCTTTTGATGATGTTGGTACACATCGGCAGCGATTATCGCTTAACATCAGATACGCACACCGACCACTTTTTTTTAGGTTAAAGATAACTACCATTGCATTCATAAAACGTGATTGAAATTTTCAGAATTTTGAAAGAATAAAAATAAAACGAATTAAGTTTTTTTCTAAAAATGTAAATGACAATTCGTGAAGTTAAAATCGACAAATTAATCTCAAGGGCATGTTATAAACAACAACAATTGTAACTAAATCAAATCACTAATCTTAATTGACTAGTTACACAAACAAGGAAATATATAAGTATATGTAAAACAGGATACTTCAATTTCAACATAAACATTGTTAAATAATCTATTAATATTACACAATAGAAGAAGATATGCTTCATTTTCAAATATCTCACAGACGGTGATCCCAAATTACAATTGCTTAAAATGAATATTGCATTTTACGACTTTGATAGTGCAAGTTCCAATTATAGGGACACACGGATACCCCAAAATATTTAGTTTTCAAATACTATTCGTCTTCCATAGTTATTCCATCACAATATGTACATAAAGATAACATTACCATGAATGGACTGAATATAGAAACATTTCACGTTGTAACTATCATTAAAATAAAAAGTACATTCTAAACACATCGTGTTATAGACTAAGACAACAACAAGTATGCTTAAATCTTAATAGCGAGACCTCAAATAATTAATACTTCATAAAAATCCGCCTCGAAGGACCATTAGGACCATATGGGACTGATATAAGCTGAGAAAAATTATCAAACGTATATACATAAAATACAAAAAAAAATTGTACCTGTGTCATTTATACACTTTGAAACTATTAAACAGATATGCCCCTAACCGGTTTCATTTGAAAGGCAATAATGCGAAGTTGGTTTTAAACCAAAAAAACTTCGGAGTAGTAGCACACGCCGAGTATCCGCTAGTATTATTTATGATCCTGCACATATAATGCAAAAAACCAAATGGATCCTAGCGCTCAAAGAATTTACAAGAATAACTGGAGTCATGCGTTATTACATCATGAAGTATTTTCATGAGCAAGACATAAGAACTCTTTGCCTCATCCGAACGAAACATTGAACCTTGGCATTGCTTCATGCAATCGCGCTTGTTTTCTCTCCTATATCACAAACAACGGCACGCAACTTTTTAGTCTATTGCTTATTGTGACCACCATGCCATACATCAAACGAAAACGTATTCTAAATGTATGGCCATTAGATTCGTTTTTGTTCACATGTAAATATAGTCTGATTTACGCTTCCAGCGTGTTTACTTCGATTTATCATTGTTTATCGGCCCCTCTTATTTGTGTACCCAGTTATCAATAAACATGTATCGCAGTCAATTAATTATAAAATAACTTCTGATTTTACAGGCCCAAGTCATTAGCGGCAAAAAATTGTCTAAACTAAGCATAACAACTAGTAATTTGTCGCGAACTAAGACTTCTCGATTATATTATTCTTTGAAATGATTGCACATTTAAATATTTCATAAAGTACTGAACCGATTTTGATGCCCAACGTATTTAAAAATTGTACTAATATTACCCATATATATTACAAATTTCATTTAAATTGAAGCACTGGTTCGAGAGTTTTCGCGGAACATACATACATACATATATAAAATGTCTTTTCGCCCCAACTGTAATTGTAAACCTTACTCGCTTCGCTCGCTCGGTCGGACAATTATTCATTCTGTAGTACCTACTACTAACTAGTTCATTTTCGTAAAATGTACTTAGGGAACTTAGTACTATATTTAAAGTTTTATAAATAAAAATCATCTAAAATATTTCTTAGGCCCTGTCAGTCTTTTTAATAGCCAACTGAGGACAGGCAGCGCCAGTAGCGTTGCATAGCTATCGATGTCAAACAAGGGGTCAAGTCATGAGTTCGGACTATTGTATGGATGACGCGAAAAGCCACCGATACTGCGTAGATGCATTAGCAATATGGCGTGATTTTAATCTAGCATAGTATTATAAGTTATCTCTGAATACGACCTTTATTAAATAGTGAATTATTGCTGTATCAAATATAATTGTAACAACGTGATAAATAACTTAAAACTATGCGTTTTTACTATTGGGACAACTTATTTAATCTCAAGGATTTTTTAATATTTCGGAATAAGGTTCGTCCTATACATTTTTATTTCATTTTTGTCTCCCTGGCTTACTAGTATAAGCTTGTATGTTACAAATCGGAGATCGTGGGTTTGAGTCTTTTGGTGTGAAGACAATAATGACCAGATCGTAGAGCATAGGTACATACAGCTCCTGCGGCAATCATTGGCTTACTCAACGGATAAATGCCACCCCCACGCGAACAAAGCTAACGTAAAATAAAATCAAGATCTGAGAGGTTGCCGCATACCTGTATCTCCCTTCTTCCTTTTCCACTACTTTCCCTTGTTTACGTTCCCATACCCTTCTACCCAATGCCCTATTCTCTCCATGGGCGTTATCACTTAACATCAGGCGAACCGTAAACTCATTTGCCAACTTTCGTCTATGAAAAATAAAGCCAAAATAAAACTTTGTGCTGTTTGTTCATAAGTTGGATTAGGGAAAAACGGGCCGATTTATAAGAAGTAAGGTGATCTATGCGTCGGACGGGTATGTAAAACGTTACACTCTCAGCGGTAGTGTTTGTGAAAATGTGACAAATATTTGCTGTATCATGCTATAAGGAAGGAGCCAATTGCTTACTCGATCACGAGGAGGCAGGTTACTACTAGTGCTTAAGCAGCCACAATTGTCACAAGCAAGTTGCTATGGTCATTTTTAACCACATATCATAGTTTAATGCGCTTGATTTCTCGCTATTTCTCATAAAATATTCAATCTTCTCTTACTTATCATATGCTAACTTAGTAAGTAATTAAACGTATTATATACTAGTAATTAGCTGCGACTTGAACGTCGCGATTATTTAGTTTGTTGAAACTATTTCACATTTATCAAAATATTTTATAAACCACTGAACCGATATTGATGCCCAACAAACTTGAAAAGTGCACTAATATTAACTACATATATTCCAAATTTCATTTAAATTGGAGCACTGGTTCGAGAGTTATCACGAAACATACATGCATATGCACATACATGCATACATACAAAAGTGTGTTTTTGCTTCAACTCTAATTGGAGACCATACTCGCAATACTGGCTCGGTCGACAAGAAAGTTGGCGACTTCACGTGAGCGTTTTGAGATAAGGCGAGGTGTGTACTAAGCGGGTCGGGTCATAAGGTCCAGTGAGAACCGGTTATAGCCAGCTATAAGCGGTAAGAGAATCTACTACAGCACCTTACATAAGCCTATGTACACGCGGCTAACCTGAACATAAGGGCGGCATAGATAACTAAGTGTAACTCGTGCCGCACGACGCACGAGAGGTCTTAAGGTCTAAGGTCCCTTATGCACTGGCCCTAAGATAAGGCAAACGGTACGAATGCATCGTTAATCGCTGACAAAGCTAACTTAATTGCACTGGGCCTATTCTTGTAATCAATAAATTATAGAGTAACGGTTACTTTTTAAATGGCAACCCGTTATACCAAGGTAGGTAAAAAGGTAAAAAAGTATAAATAGAATACAGAAACGCAGTGTCTATACACCGACGAAGATATCAAGGTACAATATTGGGTAATGGCTCTTAGCCAGCAAATTCTATACTTTTTCTCGCTGATTTTATTTAATAAATGATCTTCAAACAGTTTTTCTTAGCCAAGAATTTCACACTATTCTATGAAACCTAGGGAATTAAACCAAAATCGGTTAAGAAATCAGGATGGTACAATGCCACAGACAACATGTGCATCTGACAAATACTTAGATACACCGTAATCCTTTTTCTTAAATTAAGATTTTCAGTTTCTTCCAATATCATGAACAGTCTGACGGACGGACAAACAGACAAAAGTTTTTAAAATTGGTTATTGTTTATTAGTACTGTAGAACTTTCATATACATTTAGTATAAAGCTGTTATTTTGACATTACAAACAGACACTTTAATTTTATTTATATGTATAGATTGAGAATTATTGGTCTACTGCATACTGTGTAAGATTCGAGTCGTAGACGAAATCATTGTTACATCAGAAACTCAAAATTTCAATATTTTTTTTATATATATCGCAATATCACTATTTGAGTAAATTGTTAACACGTTTGGTGTAAACAATTTACATAATTACTTTACCTTAAGGCGTCTAGACTGAGCCGAATTATATGGAAGTAATTTTTTTACGATATGCATACGATTCGGAATTTCTCCTTTAGCGGTACTGCACGCGTCATTTTATAGTTTATTCATACCAATAGGCTAGGTTACTGCCCCGAACGACCGCGTGAAGGCTCTTTCTTGCCTTCGTACATTTTTCTAAAATAATGATACCCTCTAACCTGATAACCGAGATGACCGGTTGGCGCAGTTGCTAAGCAGTTGATTTCGGCATCGCGGGTGATGGATTCGATTCCCAACCGGAACAATTATTTGTATGGCTTACAAATAATTGTTTCGCCGTGACATCGAGTTAGTATTAAAATATCATGATGATTGTTTGAGAAGTTAAAACGTGAACACGTTATAAACAACCAAATTCCCTATTTTAATACAATTTCTGACACTTACGGGAATATTCGACAACTTTACGGATTTTACCGCGGTTTATGTTTAAATGTTATCACCTGTTTAGAATACTTTGGAGCATTCATGGTCACGGGTAGGACTGAGGTGTTTGACGTCCTGATGTCACTTGTTGATCAGGCCTACCTTCAGCTTCAAAACTTAATTTTGTTCCGATCTACGCAGTAACTACGCAATTTTAGAGTCTGAAGTCTTGCAGTGTTGTGCTT
>DWHK01001356.1:0-11304 GCA_018247855.1 Graphium androcles
GGGCTATAAAGTGTACAGTGAATACCAAGTAGACCACAAAAAGAATATATTTTTTTGTTTGTAAAAAGAGAGAATTCACCTTTATTAAAATCAAGTTTTAAATTAAACAACTTTACGGATTATATCGCGGTTTATTTTAAATTTTATCACCCGACGTTTCGAATCCTTTGCAGCAGCATTCATGGTCACGGGTAGGTCCTAAATGTCGAATATTCGCGTAAGTCTCAGAAATGTTAAAATGAAGTTATTTAAAAAAAAAAGGTTTGTAATGAGCATCAATATGTTAGAGACAGACAATAAGACTACGGCTTTTTGCCGCGCGGCGAAAAAAAAAGAATTGTCGTTTCGTGCGTGTAATATGTTGTTGCGTTTCGCGGTTGAGTTGTGGTTCTGTCTTATTACGTCATTAGGTGTTTTCTAAAGTAAAGAAAAGTCTAAGGTAAAGAAGGCGCGTATTGCGGCGTTTTGTCGCACGGCGAACAGTGACATAGATGTTATGCGATAAAACGACCAATCAAATGTCGCGACGATCAGAAGCAATCTCATGTGATTGGGCATTTTGTCAAGTAACGTGAATGTGACTTATTGAAGCGTGGCAAAACGCCGCAGTCTTTGTGTCACTCAAAGTCGTTTTAGCTAGGACAAGTCAAATGTCACTTGTCCTAACTAAAACGACTGTTTTGACGTATGAAAATTTTTATCATTTTTGTCTATCAAACGCTTTGTCATTGTCTTAATAATCATCAAATTAATTAATTTACTTCATTTCAATTTCAAACTCCACAACTCTTAAAGTATTTTTATCCGAATCGCCGCATTTTTCTTTATTTTTGTAAGGTTTCGAAGTGGCCAGTTCGTTATGTGTTAATACCGATGCTGTCGGTGATAGTCTAGAAATGGCACAGCGTGTTAGAAATTGTTGAAAATGAAAAATTTAACAGTGTCTTGCGTTTAAAATTGAATTGTATGCACTTGGAACCTTATTGGTTATGAGGAAAAGTTTGTTGTCGTATAAATATCCCCCACCCTCTATAATTCATAGGCTTTCGGTGGCGTAGTTATACGCATTTCATCTGTGCCACAAGGGAGAAGATATCGATTGCGATTAGAGCCCCTCGGAGCGTTTCGAGGGGCAGTGGATCCGAGCCGTGGGGTAGGCTTATGTTTCAGAGAAGCTCAGCATCAAGTCCATTATATCTCAGTAGCGATGAATATTTATGTGCTGAAATGTATACGACTCGTAAACTATAGCAGGGGATAGTATACCCAAATAGTTATCAATTAGTGTCCTTATGTATTATCACTACAAACTCTAATAATACATTATAACAGTAATCCATCTTATATTTTCATTTTCATATTACGCGATTTCAGTCCCCCGTATAATATTATTTCAGCTATTCTCCCGTATAACGCGGGGATTTTACATGTTATATTTCTGTACCGTGAAATTTCTTAATATTCGATTTAAATCCCCTTTAAGGAGAAAAGTTAAACGTTAAAAGTGCGTTATACGAGAATACTCCGACAACGCGTTTCCTATAACGCGTTTCCTATAACGCGGAACCAGTATACCGTGTTATAGGGGGGATAACAGTATACGTAAATACTAGATGTTCCTCGTAGTTTCACCCGCCTTATCTTCAGGTGCTAAGCTCCCAAGGATCGTGTCGTGATGCTTGCTAGAGAAAATAATTGCTCATTAATCCATCCATATTTAAAAAGATTTTTATTTATTCCGACCGTTTAAATTAGCTTGATGACCGGTTGGCACAGTGGCTAAAACGTTAATTGCGGCATCACAGGTTGTGGGTTCGATTCCCACCATGGGCAAATATTTTGTATGACGTAAAATAGTTGTTTCGGATCTGGGTATTTGTGTCTGTTTATTTAATGTTTGTAAAACGCCCTTGTAACACAAGCCTAGAGCGTATAATAAAGGCAGCATTTTTATTTTAAATAAACAAACAACAGACTCTTCATTTTTAATATATTAGTATAAATAGGCAACTTTCACTAACTTATCATGAGATCTCTGAAATTAGAAACACGATTGATTTGATATTTGGCATAGTTACTTCTTTCGTGGTGTAGACGATTTTGAACAAATCCACAAAAATCATACCGCTTAAACTGTAGGAAACATTTAGTAATCCTAACTAATATTATAAACGCGAATGTAAGTTTGTTTGTTACGCTTTCACACAAAAACAGACGAATGTTGAAAAAATAGTTTGTTAGCTGGAATGACAATAGAATGGATTTTAAACAAATCCAAAGAATTTCCAAGAAAAACGCGGGTGAAACCGCGGGGTTCAGTTACTAATGCATAATAAAGAAGAATAAATATATAATAAACTACATTCCGTAAATATGTAGAAAAAATTTACGAATAGTTTTTTAAATTAGCCATATTTTAAACAATTAAACATTCTCACTTTACCGTGCTGTATATATGAATTATGTAATTTTGTTCGGAAGTACCCAAATTTATTTTAAAAGAAACATCTGAAAACAAGCCGTAATATAAAATAAAAAGACGATCTAAAACTCCCAACCTTAAAACTTAGTTTATCTCATAAAAATACTCATTATATGGCTATAAAAATTTATAATCAACTGCCGCAAGAAATTAAAGAAATCACGGGAGAAAATACTTTTAAATCAAAATTAAGAAGATTCTTGATCAATAAAAGCTTTTATAATGTTAATAAATATTTAGAAAATTGATATGTAAATTAAAATAATATGCCACGGCCTATACAACCCTCAACAAAATAATTATACATATATATATATTTTGTACAATTTACTATTGCAATACCGACAAGGTCTCAAATTATGTTATTAATCAAATATTTAAATTGTAAATAATCATAATTTGTATTAAAAATATTATTTATTTGCAATAAAAATATTTGTATTGGTAATTGCAATTTTGAATGCTAATTTTACCTTGCGGGTGGTGAAGAAAACTGCTGTAAAGAATCTCGGCAATAATGAAAAAATTGAGATGGGTGAAGTCCACCAATCATCGACTTAAAATTTTACACATTAATTTTTTTTTATCTATTTTCCCACCAAAATCCGTGTATGCTTTTACCCAGCAGTAAATCTTTTACATGAACGACGTAATTTATTTTATATAATATAATAATTATGTTAAGGCGCCATTTATGTTCAATTTAAATGACTGTGCATGTATATCTGTTTTATTGTGCTATTTTTAAATATGTGCATATAGAAATAACGTATAATCATTAAGTTAACTAACTTCAGGAGGTTACGTGCTTAAAACCACCAGTCGATATGAAAAAATTCTGTAATATATATGTATATATGATAGCCAGATTCGTGGGTAGTTAAATCTATCTAGCATTACTCTTGGGAGCTCTTGGGAGCTAAATCTTTCTATGCGTGTGTATGACACTGACTTCCTCCTAACTGGCTGCGCCGATTTTGATGAAATTTTATGTGTATATTCGGGTCGAGCTCTAGATAGTTTTGTATTTATTTGTTGATGTAGGAGTTTGGAGTTAAATAATCTGGAACAAAAGTTCGGGCAGGATACGGCTGGCCGTGAGGGCCGCTCGGAGTCAGCTCATAGAGTCCGCTTTCGATACGTGCTGGAGGGGTCGCGGGGTCAGGTGGATGATGGATGCGTCTGCGCCGCCCCTGGCCCGTCCAGGCCGAGCCAGATAAGCCTCTAATTTTCGGCTATTGTCACCTATCTCCTGCAACCAAGGGAGGGTCGCGGGGGGAGAGGAATGTAGGTAGATCGAAAGCCGTTATTCCTCTCCTCGACATGGTGGGGCGCACCGCTGATGTATGCGGCGTGGTGAGGGTACGGCGGATAGATTTCTGCCTTCTGCAGCCGAATCTGCGTGAACGGCGGAGCTCTTCTTGATAGCAATTGCTCTCCTGGTTCCTATGTCCTCGGGCGCTTACTCGGAGGCGACGTCAGTAGTTGATAAATTATAAAAACTCAGACAAATTTTGATGTTCATTCCGAGGGCTCCCTACATACAATAATTAGGTGCATAATATAAAAATAAAGATTTCTATATTTTTCATTTACTTGTACTATAGGTTACAGCTTGTTGCCAAATTTCATCAGTCTGCATTACCGAGAAGTAGGTAGCCCCTAGGTTTTGATTTCCTTGCGCGCGTCAAAATATGCTGTATGCGAATTAAAGGGCCGTATCTTTTGATTGCATTAACATAGAATGGTGATTGTTAGCATAGGTTTATAGGATTGTAACCCTAAGTAAGTATTTTATTTTAATTTCGACTCGACACTTACGCATTTATTAGCCTTAGCCCAGCAGTGGGACAATTTGTAAATAGGCTGTTACTTTACTTTACTTTACAGTTGTACTGTCTGAAACGCCTAGTAATTAATATGAATGAGGTAACGCTAACTTCAGCATAAAGAGTAGATGTTCTGTATATCAAGGTTGTAACATCAAACTAAACAGATCCATAATACTGTGCTATAAATATTCAATTTATATAATAGTATTTAATTAGTTACGATGTGTTTATATCTAGACAGGATCCATATGGTCAGTTCAGTCCGTTTTATGTGTATAAGCGATGAACTACATATTGTATAATAATAAAAATCCTGATATAGTGACATACATGTTGACTCTACGACAAAGTGCCCATCATGCAATGTGTCAGGCTGTCAGCTTGAATTAGATAAGTGAAATAGTTGTAATAATATACATATAAAATGTATAAAGATGTTAAAAAAATGGGCCGGTTATAAAAATGCAAATATTCGTACAGAAAACTAAAAACGCAATAAGCAAATTCCTCAAAAAGCTCCATTCAAAAAGAAAAGTTATGAACGCTATTTTTTAATATTATTATATATAAAGAAGTTTTATACTTAAAAATAAACGTATTGTTATTTGGATTTTGGAATTTCAATGGGCAGAAAACATACGTAGAATTTGGAATAGTATAACAGGGTCTTGTGGGGTGAAATTAAGAAAATTACTAAAATAGGCTAGGCGTTCTGTTCTGCATTAGGCAGATTTTTGAAAATCGCACCGCTGACTTAATTAAAGATCAAAAAAGGAGCGAATGATCAACGAACCTAAGTTCCCTGCAGATATTAGTGTTTGTGTATGTAATTATCTCAGTTACAACTGAAAGAAAACAACAACTTTATATATTTTCAAAGGCGTTATATAAATATAACTCTACAATCTTCATGATAATTTTGTTATAACAGTGCTCCGGTTTAATAGGCTAACATACCTATGTAGTAATGACAGTTATTTTATTTGAAATTAATTAAAAAATAAAAAGTACATGACAGAGTGTGTTTTGCTAGATTATCGCATTTGTCAGCGTCAATGAAAGTTCCTAATTTGAGGTTTTATACCAGATTTAATACTAAGCGAAAAAGGAAAATATTATCTGCATATAATTATATAATACATATGTTTTAAATGGAAGTCACTTAATCAATACGTAATCGAACAATAATCGTGTGATGGATTTATATTAAAATAACATATAAAATAATGTGCATGCTTTTTATCTCCATTAGCAAGCAAGTCCATAAATGGTTTAGTCCGTAGATACAAGTCGTAAAATGTTTCCTTTTTTATTCAGGGCTAAGGTAAAAAGTCTCAGCGTTAGAAAATTCTATGAAAAATTATTAATTCATTATAGTTTGACCATATTGATCCGGTGCCAAAAACATATGGAATCTTGGTTACCTTATAAATATTATAAATGTACAAGTTTGTATGTTTATTACTGCATTACGTAAAAAATCATTTATGGATTTGGATGAAATTTGCCACTCAAATAGTTTATGAGCTGGATTAACATATAGGATGGATTTTAAATAATTCAAAAAAAAAATAACACGGGTGAAGTCTCGTAGAGCAGCTAGTGTTCATATATATAAGTAGCTTTAATATCACTTGCACTTTTTCGTTTTCGTAAAGAAAATGTTATTAAAATACTTTTTATTAATTCCACATAAACCTTCCTAAAAACTTTAATGTTTCAAATTTTTCAGTTATTATCCAATTTTGTGTATAATCGTAGCTTTATATCGACAAGCCATAATGCTATATAAAAGACTTCAACGCGCACATTTAAAAAGCGCATCTTTTTAAACAGCTATAGAATAAATGCCCTATATTATAAGCACAAAATGTGCATTTAGATCAATTAGTCATTTAAGTATAGCTGTAAAAGTGAATTATTAAGCCTTAGGTTTTATGATTACTTTTTTTCCAATGTCCCCTTGGATTTCGTGCCACTAAGCACAACAATACTGTTGATTTTTATCGACCGGGATCTCTGTTAATCTTAATTAGCATTGCGGAGGTGCCGGCTCATTGTTTCTGGCACACGCACGCCCCCTGGTGGTAGAGTGGGGAGGCGTCCAATGGTACACCGCTATGGGGACCAACTCATGAGTGGGCTGGAAATGTAACTAGAGGCACAGAATTTTAATAGTGCTTATAACCAAATGTAAATTATATACGTGTAGGATGGTGATATGAAAGCGACATGGTATTTGACTCGTTAGAGATTAAGGTCTGAATATTGTAAGCGAGCTTTCCCGAAAATAAGTAAAAAATAAATATTAATTTATTAAAGCTGAAGCGTTTCAATCGCACCAAACCATTCTCTACAACAACGAGTCAATTTTCCAGCTTTATATGTCTCTTAAGCTAATTTTTTTCTTTTTAATATTTAGAATAAATCTTAAAAATAGGTATAGATAGTATATCATATGAATAATAGTAAGGGCGATAGAAAGTTTAGAAGAAAAGTATATAATAAACTCAATCGCTTGTTTGCAAAGAAAGATTCTTCCCTTTATAATATATTTTCTAGGTTATATTTCGATGGACCTTTCGTCAGTTATTGGTACATGGATTTGCATTTTATGAAACCACATAAAAAGTTTAAACATTAATTTAATACTTAATCACTAAACGCAAATCTCATAAAGAATATACAATAATTGAATACTAGCAACACACGCAACGATGAAACAAACCGTTCAAAAGCGGACTCCTTACGCACCGGCGGTTCCCAACGGGGATCCGGGTGATTATAATTTAGCCGGTTAATAATGGAGCCATCTTTTCGCCCGTGACAGGTTCACACCTCGGGACGGCGAATTGACTCTCTTTATTATGCGGCCCTCTTTTATTTTCGTGCACGCCACGCGGCCCCTTTGTGAAGCCGCCCCGCTCGTGAGGTGGACATGTTAAACACGACTCGACACGATGTTATGGGCCTTTAATAAATTCAAGCTGATCGTAATTGCGATTGCGACTGCCCGAGCTGTTTATTAACTGAGCCGGAATACCAATGATTCTGTGTCTGGGTGTGTGCGAAGGTTTTGTTTTCCTGGTGAAGAGATAGTGAGTTGGGATTGAAGTGGAAAGATTGCATGAACTGTATGTTATACATTTTTTTGCCTTGCTAGACGACTTAGTGGTATAAAATCAAGTAGAATCTTTAAGAAAATTGTCGCAATAAATGTCATATCTAAAATAAATATAAATATGTTACATTGCTTGTTACATTACATTTATTGACTGCTCTTGCTGCACCTTTACTGCTGCGCTGTCCGTGAATGTACCACCATGCTTCATAAATGTCAGCATAAAATAAAGTACGCATGAATTTTTGAGTTGCCGGATGACCATTCCTACTATCTTCCTCCACTATTTTCCCCTCCAAATCCTTAATATGTTTGTGACCTATCCTACCTAATAACCCTATCCTCTCCAAATCCTCAGCCTGGCAACGCACACGCAACTTTTCGGCTGTTGTGTGTGTCCGTCGGCGCGCTTGCCAACCTTTCTTTATAAAAAAAATGAAGAAGAATCCAAAAGAGCAAGTTGCTCACCTGATAATAAGTTATTAGTAAGACAGTCACAATATTAGAACACTTATTTGATGTGTTAAAAGTAGGCCTAGAGAAAGGAGTGAGTTCTCTTCTTGAAGATCCCTAAGTTGTATTGATTTAGAATTCTGTTTAATAACAAATAATAAATTATTAATTAAAACAATAAATTTCAAAAGACAATAAGAGGAAATATACTATCAACGAATTAGGCATACCTTGTGTGTTGGGGACTGCAAATATTTCTCATGGATTAAATTAATTTATTAGTATTTTTTTAGTTGTGGCGTAATCTAATATATAATACGGAATTTGTGCCTGGGAAATACCATCACGTGTGCTTTGTCTGAACAGAAATAAGTAATAATTACATTTCTGTTAATTATTCCGTTTATCAAATAATAAAGAATTTGGTATTAAAATGACTGATTTTTAAATAAAATAAATACGTTGAATTTTATTTTCTGGTAATCTTACTCTAACCCATATGTTCTAGTGAAAACGCTATTGAAATTTAACACAATATAATATCGTTTAACACAATATAGTATTCATTGCTTAAGAATTAATGGCTCCTTGGAGGAAACTCATTTTCGAAAACGCGTTGAATTACTATTAGGAATATATCTGGAATCTAGGATTGTCGAACATTTTCCAATTTTATTAATAAATTCTACACAATTTAAAATTATGCACATTTTGAGAAGGTTTATTTCAAAATATAATTTCCGGATTATAAGCTCATGGTAAAATGATAACATAATGTTTACGTATGACTTTACTATTAAAATAGCTTAAAAAGTTCTTAATTTGTATTTAGTCCTAAATATTATAACCGGAATATTCATATTCCATTTATCCCTTTTTACGGATGAGTTTTTTTTTGCTATATTTCTTCGAAATATATAAGTAATTAAACCCTACTTAATAAAAGGCTTGATATTTTTTAAGAGATAACGTCTTATAAATCGATGAACACTGGCTGCACGAAAAAGCATGACTCATTGTCACGTTCCGCCTGAGCCGAGAGTGCAAGCGAGAGCGTAGAACATGCGATAGAGAGGCATGATAGGCCTAAGCGTTCGGCTTGTGACGCATCTATCTCTCTTCCACTCTATCTATCGATGTATCCGAGCAGAAGAGAAACAACTTATAACGTTATTACGTGAAATTATCCGTAAACCGACTTTACAGACAACCGATTCTTTTTAAGTCGGAAAGGATATTGCCTGACATACAGTTAATGGAGAGATAGAACCATCTCCTTTTAAGGGTCTTTAAAAATAATCCGGCTCATATGTCACGATTTACTTGCACAATAATAGTTAACTTCGTGAGTGAGATCCGAGCTGACGTTATAAACGAGAAATAATTAGCAATAAATTTAACATTCAATTACAGGCTTTAATTAAGTCGTCGGCCGTTGGTAGGTAACAGCTAATTTAATTACAAAATACGTCTACCACGCGAGGCGTTCTGGAATAAGGCCGCTATTGCAATGTTGGCAGTAAAAGTTAATTCGTTGTAATCTTGGCAACATTGTAATAAATAAGATTGTTTTATTAAGTGATGATGTTTTTCTTTAATTCAATTTTAGTTAACAGTCTGGGTAAACGAAATGTTGTGTTGTCTATTAATTATGATGGTATATATTTACTAATTACAACAAATGTTTATTTGAGTCAGTAGAACAAGGGCGCATAATAATGTTGATTCGTTGTAATATTGGCGACGTGGTAATAAATAACAAACACCATTATTTAAAAAAACAATAGTTTTATTAAGAAACGATGCTTTTTATTTAAGATTAATTAACAGTCAATACGAGATCGTACTAAAGTGGTCGTCGTGGGCCACTGAATCACCAAGTTAAAGTGGGTTTAGGAATGGCACTGTGCCGACACGATGAGCACTGGAGCAAGCAATTTTTGGAGTTCGCGATGACTTTAAGGAGGTCTTTAAGCAGAACTGCGGGTCCAGTCTGGACAGGGGAAACGGAGAACCGTTATGGATGGAAGAAAATTGGAGAGCTGTATGCCCGACGGTGGGTAGATACACGCTGAAGAAGAAGAAGAACAATCAAAGTAAAGATATAATTCTGGAAATATTGTTTATTTATTAGGATGTTCTTTACTAATAATTAATACATTTACGTCTGCAAAATAAAGGCGCTGTTACAACATTCTAGACGGAAACGTACTAAAGTTAATTCGTTGTAATCTTGGCAATGTTGTAATCAATATGATTATTTTATTAAGTGATAATGTTTTTTAATTACAGTTTAATTAAAAAAATTGTAGCAAAGATAGTGAGGCTATTTTTAATGTAGGCAATGTCCGCAATAAATGCGATTCCTTGTAATTTTGGCAACATTGTAATAAATACGATTGTTGTATTGAGTTAAGAGTTGATAAAATTGTGAGTGTTATTTATACAATAACAAGCTCTTGCCCTTGCTAGCTGTTTCTAGCGTAGGAATGTCTGTAAAACAAAATTCTAATTTTTAACGTAAAATATCATGATTTATTACAGAATTTGTTATTGCTAAGGAACAACATCACATTAACAAACTGAACGTTTTATATCAGGCCTTAAGTTATATCCTGATTTTCAGAAAATTTTCATAAATAATGTAATATTCGAATTGGAGTTTGTCCAGTTATTTTTTCAGATTTTTGGTTGGCAAACTTAATCTGACCATAACTGTTCTTTTGAAAGAAAAAATAGCCAAATCGGTCAAACTATTATTTTTGCGAGACTAACGAACAGTGATAGGTTTTTATATACATATATGATAAGCTATTGCCCGCGGTATCACTCGTGTAGAGATTCCCTGCTTCGATCCTTTTACATAAAATATCCATGTGGTTGAGCCTTTTTTGAATTTTACCGAGACTAAGTAACAGCTGTTTTATACATTAGAAAAAAGTAATAACATCTGTTTAGGTGGGTTTCTAAATTGAGGCCGTTTTTGCAATCGCAATTTTGGCAACATTGTTACAATTATTTTATTCTTTCTTATTTATTTGTTACATGCTATGAAATTTACTACGGATTCCATTGAGGTAAGTAAATGTGTTCATTACTGAAGTTTAGCAAAAGAAGGTAGGTTAGATGGTAGAGCATAACATCTTTCGGTACTTCTATGGCCGCGCTCGCCCGGCGAAGTACCACCGACCTCAGAAAAGTTAAGATGAAATAAAGTTTACATGACTTTCTGGGTTGCTGGATAGCGATTCCTACATTTCTTTTCCCACTCTTTTCCACTCCGAATCCTTAATATCCATCCTAACCAATAAATCTACTATATCCAAAATCTATAATTCATGCTGGCAACCCTAATAGATACATGTCATTTCTCAAAATCTTCCTTAAATATTAATTTAATAATTATAAGTTTCTAT
>DWHK01001357.1:0-11303 GCA_018247855.1 Graphium androcles
CAGATTAAGGGGTAGGATGGGTTAGAATTATATTAAGGATTTGGTGGGGAAAGGAGTGGGAAAACAAGAGGGTAGGGATGGCTAATCCTAAGAGCCATGGATACTTTATTTTATGCTGGCTCTGTGAAGGGTGGTAGAGGCTTCCCGGGCGAGCATAGCCGTGGAAGTGCAGTAAAAGCTGTTTAAAAGATGTCATGCTCTCTTTAGAAATCTCGTAGTTGAAGGATGAATTTTAGGATAAAAATAGATTAGCACACAAAATGAAGATGGTTAAAGGTATAATAACTTAAAGTTTAATAGCTGATACCCACAACTTTGTCCATAAGGACTCCTGATTAGATTCTGTTCACCCTATTCACTTCACCCTTCAACTCACAACTACTTCCTAAAATGCCTTGTAATAAGTTTTATGTTCGCATCGAAATGTAGCCTATTGCCGTCTTTGAGACCTAATCTACTTTGATGCTGAAATTCATCAAAATAACTGATTTGACATGAAAACGAAGCATACAAATAAAAATTTTCACATTTATAATATTCAGTAACAAAGAAAAGACACGGATTCCAATTACAGGTAAATAGATGGCTCATAGATTATACTAACTTGCCTGCAAATTTATGACTTTTATGCCATATTTATGGCCAATTTTTATTGTGTAATTTACTTATGTTTGTATACTTTTAATATTTCATTTGAAGAGACTATATAGACGCACATCTCTCTGATAAGTGCAGCAAAAGCTGTATCTTAAGGACATATCTATAAATAAACTTGAGATGTCCCAACAAATACTAAAACACAGAATAGAATACATATTCAGGGAGCTCCCATACTCCTCGATGAGGAACAAAAAACATGATTTTGTTGCTGTGTTAATAGTTAATGGTATGGAACCCTTCGTGCACAAGTCCAACTTGCACTTGACCGGTTTAGTTTTAATTTCGAGAGGTATACATAATATAGGTGCTAGCCTTGGCCTAAAATGAAGAAACATACATAAACGTTAAGAAGAATTAAGCTACTCATGTTATTACTGTCTTAGATATAATCAATCATAATACAAATGCTATGTGGTTACTTTTATAACCAAAATTGAAACAATAATACTATTTGAGAACATATTTTTGTTTAAGTTACTTTTACTATACATAATTAATATTTAATTCTGAATTAAAAATAATGTGTTCTCAATTAAAATCTCAGCAAAACAGCCAGTTATTTTTTGAGGTCACATTTTCATTAATAATTTAATTTATCATAAACTAAATCAATTCTTTTGATCAAAAAATAGAAAATGATTTTAACTTAATGGTATATTTTGTTGCCATTTTATTTAATTAGAGTTTTAAGATTGTAATGTAGGACCCATTTATGGTAATCTACAATATGTGAAAAGTTGATGTTACCACAATGATTATTTTCCCACCCATTTTAGCTGCAACATTGACTATTAGCTATTTTTTTAGTTTAATTCACCCAATTCAATGTAAGGAACAATTAATTAAGAAAAAGTATATTTCTTTTTTAAATTTTAACAATCCTGTATAAAACAATAAAAACATATTGTTAGATAAAATTTATGTAACAGATTTTTAGTTTTTAATTATTATAAACCTTCATATTTCAAACTATTTTAAAGGCTGTAACATGTTTCAGAAAATTGTACAGCTCCTGAGAACGTCAATTATGTGCAAAACCAACGAAAGCAATTTCTATTGATCACATTTATAAAAATTAGGAAGAAATCTACACAAGTAGTTACTATCAAGTATCAGAGATAAGATTCAGAGGATGAGGAAATCAAGAAGTAAAATGATACATTTTATTAATAATTAAAACTATATGTCAAATACTTAAGGCATTAAAGATAAAGTTATTTCGTTCTAGAATAATAGAAACAATAATAAAATAAAAGGAACTATTTCATTGAATAATATAAAACTGATTTTTTCTAAAAAAAACCCAGTGTATTTAATAAAACTGGCAAAACTTTTAAAATAAATTCATAATGGTGTTATGGGATTATCACAAAGTGAGCGTTGACATCTCTTTTATTTTATGAAAGGAGTAACAGGGGAGAGAACTTTATCATTTATCATCGATTAACCATAAAACATCTAAATAACCATCAACGTAAATAGAAATACGTTCATTTAAAACAATTTATAGCAGACAAACACTAATTAAATGGATAGACACCACTAAACTAGTATTGTGTTGCATAAAATTAAATAGGAAACAATTAAAATACTGCCGTTCTATTAACATGTTTGGGCTTAGTTTTAGCCTCGTCTATTCTACAAATAAAACTAAATAGATATTTACATTTGGATTGTGTAAAAAATAATTCTTTCGTATTACTGTACACAAATTATATTGCAATTATCTAAATTAAAGAAAACTATTTTTCCAGACCATTATGGTTCTTAATTGAAATGGTTTCTAAAACGTACTATTATTAGATGTATTTCGACGGTCTGAATGTTTACTTATATGGATAAGTACTTCTCGGACTTTCCATTCAGGATATTTAATTAAAATCTTAAAGATAAATTATAATCGAACGTTGGCTATATCTGACTTATGGTTCAGATGTATTGTACACAGCTAGCTGAGCCCCTCGGTTTCACCCTATTCTTTTCTTATCATTTGCTGCTCAGTTTCTACGGAGCGTGATGTTCTAGATATTTCTTTTTTTATATAAAGAAAGGTTGGCAAATGAGCAGACGGTTCGCCTGATGTTAAGTGATTCCATTACCCATAGATACAGACAACATCCGAAGAGATGCGTATGCGTAGGCCGCCTGGAAATTTGGCTAGAATAGTTTTATTGGGAAGGATGGATCATATTAAGGATTCGGAGGGGAAAGGAGTGGGAAAAGTCAGCCATGCATACTTTCTTTTATGCTGACTTGACGACGACGGTATTTCCTCGAACGAGCGCGGCTATATGGAAGATATGATACTCTACCACTTACATATTTTAAACTCTTCTTCATGAATATACTTGTCAAATACAAAAAGATTTTCTCTATTCTGGCTGGTAGTTTCAGAGATCAAAAAACTCTTTTCTTTATTATATTAGTATGGATTAAATATTAAAACACGGAACCTTGTTAAGAATACACGACAAAGACACGTCATAACAAACGAGTTGTTTCGCAACGTAATATTGGCGGGCAAGGGAACCGCATTGGCGTCGTTATTGACCACAACATGCCCCGGTCACTTACGCGGGTCGGAATGGCGCCCATTTGATATTATATCGCAAATATGGAATCTAGAAATTTCTGATACGACATTAATCATTATTTGTGTGCTCTAAGAATAAATTTCTTTCCCTTCCCTCTATGAGTATTTCTATTGTTTTATTGTTGTTGGAACATGTTGGGTCAAAGAATCATAATAAATATATATACTTACTATTGTAGAAACGCCAGTGCGATATATTTGTTATTTTTCGTGTTCTTTTAAAGCCAAAAATGCATGCAAAACGCTACGATGTTGCCTAAACATTTGCGCTCCAGATTTCCTAAACTCAAGTGACTAGTCCAGTCAGAAGTATTAATTACTATCTACTATTACATTGTTTTACGGTATTTTTCTAGTAAGATCCGCTACAAGATTTCGTGGTCAAATATGATATAATTAAATAATAATCGTGTTAGTTTATATAAAGTTAATATGTAAGATTACAAAGCTTTCAATGTATAAAAGTTGTTAAAGGTACTTGAAATATAGCGCTTGTTTGATTGTTGTTTAAGCCCGCTGGTCCGTCTTGAATTTCTTCATACATAACATAAAATCCAATTTTTAACACTCATCCATTGATAGATTTTGCCAAATAATGTCCACATATAAAACACTTCTCAAATTAAAATCTAACTAGTAGTTAACCGCGAACTTAGACGTCGCGATTATTTTGTTTCACATTTATTTCAATATTCCTTAAACTAAGAATAGATTTTGATGCCCAACGAACTTAAAAATTGTACTAATATTACCTACATATATTCCAAATTTCATTGAAATCGGAGAACTGGTTCGAGAGTTATCGCGTTACATACATACATACATTATACTTACATAAAATGCGCTTTAGCCCTAATTGTAATTGTAAACCTCACACGGTTCGCTCGCTCGGTCAAATATTTTATTCACACAGACGCTTGGGCGTTCTTATGAAAGATCAGATTTTACACAGAGTTAAGAAGCTACCACTAACTCGGAGAAGCAGGTCCCTGTTGAGAAGGGCTGCGAGAAACTCAACAGTTGTTCTTTTAAAATAATATTAATTTACAATTTTGGATTACAATAATCTTAATTGGCATATTACTGTAGATTTTAGTAGACCAATTTACATCATCAACGTATTCTGCAATCGTATACTACCTACTCTTTACTTAAAAGTGTATTTTAATCTTGTGTTTGAGTTAATCAAGTAATAATATTGATTGGGGAACTTTATTATACATGCGTACATCTTGCTCCATACTTTTTGCAAATGAAAGCTTGGGGTTATTAGTTTGTCCTTATTTCTTAAATAACAAAGATTTTGCCGTACGTATAGTATATTACAATGGATGTATTGTGATGCAACAGTGAGTATATTAATTTCTTTAAAAAGATCTCGTAGGGCGTCCCGAGCTCCGATGTTATAGATTGCGAACAGCTCTTTTACAAAGAATAAATGTCGACTTTATATCCGCTGCAATACTCCAAAGCAGGAATCCGTTCGACAAAATGCTGAAAAGCGATATGTCTGTTAATATTTCCTTGTATGCTTTTTATCTTTCCACGGTTTACCCAAATTCATGTTATAGTTTTGTTACTACTAGAATTACTACGTAACCAAAGTCGCACCCAGTATAGTTTTATAAATCAGAGTTGATGAAATAGTTGCATTGCCTTTTTAGGTATCTTTCGAGGAAAATTAATACGATAAATAAATTTTAAAACACCTCCTCCGCTAGGAAGTTAGTCCTGCATCGCAAGGAAAATCACACAGAAACAACTCGGAACAACAATATCTAAATGGCATAAATATTTGACATGAGGATCGAACCACGCACGCATTATAGCAGCTGGCAACCTAGCCTGATTGAATAATATTGCCTGTTACATTTCGTAAAGGAAAAGCAGCTTAATTTTAGCTTAGTCCATTTTTTGACGCTAAATATGACCAATATCAGATTCGTGTGCGCAAGTAGGGATACCGGGAAACTATTTCGTTGCTCCGTGGCACGAAGTTCATGGAAACTCAACTACTAGTTCACGAAAGCAATTATGCGAAGACCGGAATATAATTGTTACATTTATAATGTATTCGAGGTGAATAAAAACAAAATAAATATCTGAAGTTTGTCAGTTTGTGAGATAGCTTTGCATGTTTTAAATTATTAAAATAACAAACTTTGTAAATATATAAAAACATTGGACATAACCATTTAAAAATTTCTAAAACAGTTTACACCAAAATTTATAAATCGGTCTACTTAGACCCATCGGGGTCTAATCTTTGGAAAAAAATTATTTTACGATAATTTTTACTCATTGATTATTTGTTAAATAAAACTAATTTTATCGTGTTTAATTTTGTAAAGCTTTACTGAGACACGGAGACGCCTAACACCTCAGTCTGACCTGTGACTATGAACGCTGCAAAGATTTAGAAATGTCGAAAAATTTCCCCATCCTAATCTGTTTTCTCCTTTATCGAACAGTACGAACTGCGATAACATATTGCTTTGAAAGTAAATCGGGTCATCTCTAGACTTCGCTTCAGTGTTATTAACAGGCGACAAATTTATTATATGTTCAGCCTTTTGATGGAAAACAGATACCGATTACACCTCGGTTGGCCAATTATGACTATGGTACATTATATATATATACAATACACCATATGCAGTAATACAAACCTAACAAAATGGTCAAAAACAAACGTATTAGTAAAATTACATTTAGCTATGTAGTAAATTATGTTCAGCAGCCCGTTAATGGGCTTCAAAATAAAACGAAGTATTCCTAAGTATAGAAATTGATGTTTGCTATAAACGTTTTACGTCTTACTGTATATGTTTAATTTCTTGCACGTTATTTGTTAAGCGTCAGTTTTAAACTTGCGAGAAATTTACATATTATACATTGCATATAAAATACCTCTCAATATATAATCTGCAGTATATCCTATATACTTCTACTGCAGTTTTCCAGTGTTCTGCGCAGTAAAAGTCTGTTTTTGTTTTTTTTTTAATAATATCAATTCCCGTCTTTTAAAAACAAAGTAGAGCAGAACACAGGGGTAAATCTGCTAAGCTAATAAAGCTGGAGAGATGTTTTGTTTGTTTGATTGTCTAAATGAGTCGAATTTCAAAAATTATTTTTGTGTTAGATTACTCGATTATTCAGGTATATTTTAGTAACACGTTACAAACGCTAGGAGCCGAGAAATAATTAAATGACAGCAGCAGCGCTTCAAATTATTCTAGCAGATGTAGCACTCACTGTTCAGCGTTCGGTTCCTTTCATAGGAAAGTTACGCTATACTGTAACATCACTCGCAGCTGCAGTTAGCGCATTACGGAATGCACTCAATTATAAACGCACACAATAATAATAATTGTGTATACTGAGAGTCACTGCTTCTGCCTCCGTAGCCTAGTGGTATAGGTCATTGCTTTACAAACTGGAGGTCATGGGTTCGAATCCCACGGGGAGACGACGACTTTGTGTAGTTGTTTTTTAGCTGGGTTAGGACAATACGCGCCGATCAACCGATTGCCTAAAAATTTAAATGATCCATGCGTCGGATGGGCATGTAAAAAGTCGGTTCCGGTTGTCAAGAAGACCTTTGACAATCGTTAAAGGATGTCAATGCCTTAAAATATCCTGACAACTAATCCATCCTTCGAATTCAGTGTATCCCGTTGGGTTGCGGAAGTCAGATGCCAGTCGCTCTGTGTAAAAACTGATAATCAGGTAAAATTAGGTTGGATCAGAAGCCGGCCCCAAGTAATTTGGGAATAAGGCTAGGAAGAAGGAGTGAGTAGCGCCCCCACCTTACCCGGATCAAGATGTTGTCGTCGCCGTCGGCCACGATGCGCGACCAGTCGATGGTGTTGGTGTAGCAGAGCCGGTCGTTCTGCTGGATGCGCACGCCGCCGCGCTCCACGCGCCACAGCGACCGCAGACCCAGCGACTGTACACCACAACTATGCTTTAGATGGACCATTACTTCTCTCTAGGTTGGACTTCAGAATTTCTTAATAGTCACATGTACTTGTAATCATTTATAGAAGGTGCTACAAGTGTTCCAAACTCCGCTGTTTACAGAAACATAACCGCTCGTAGTCAATTGCCTTCGTAGCCTAACGGTATAACCTTTGCTTACCTTTGCTTTACGAAGATAGTGGGCTCAAATCCTTCGGAAAGCTAAAACTTTCTGTAGTTGTTTCTTAGTTAAACCTGTAAATTTAGCGATGTGTGCGTCAAATAGGCAAGTGAAAAATCAGTCCTTGGCCTGGTCTCATTCCGGTCGCGTCGGGTATCCATCTCATAAAGCTATTAGACTAAAAGGAGTGCACCTTAATCAGCGCGCACACTTGTGTACTATAATATCTCCTGCGCAGTTTGTTGACCTCTAGGTAGATTGGCCGCCGTGCCCTAAATTCGGCCAAGAGAACTTTAATATTTCGGGGAATTACAATTGCTCAGGCGGCCTTTATTTAAAAGGAGAGAAGTTTTTCACCGATAAAATTGTGATAATAGGTACTTCGCCAGTCGACATCGCAAAGATTCAATAAGACTAAAAAGAAAAATTTTAAAGGAGATACTGCATTTTCTTTAGAAGTGGAAAAAATCAAGGACAGTAGAATTCAGTTAAAAAAAGTTGGTTGTCTGTTTAGCCGCTTTACGGACGATAATTCTACGTGATAACGTCATAAGAAAACTTTGATGCATCGAACGCATCGGCCGATGGCGTGGAAGAGAGATAGATGCGTCACAAGCCGAATGCTTAGGCCGATCGTGCCTCTCTATCGCTTGTTCCGCGTTCTCGCTTTCACTCTCGGCTCAGGCGGAACGTGACAATGAGTGAGTCAAAAAAATTCAATGCTTATTTAATAGCATATTCAAACCTTTTTTTGTTGTGATATCACAGGTTTTTGCCAGACATAACTTATTAAAGCCAACATATAGGAGATGGTAATACTTATCGAAAGTTGTACGTACCCCAAGATCTTCGCAGTCGAAGACGACAATAGCGTAATCCTTAAACAGCTGCATGCCTCGCACTACAGAGAGATTCGGAAACAGGTCGCCCAGGTTGCGCACGCCCATCAACCTGGAAATCCAGACATCGGAGTTTATTCAGAAAACAAATCGCATACGTCACGACCAATGTAGCAGCTTTACTGTCTTATTTTATCGGAGAAGCTGAAAACAAATTTCACTCGACGGTAAGCGAGCATTGTCTAATAAAAACTCAAAGAAAATACATGCCTATAACAACCTACTTAACGTAATGGTTTCCAAGTAACACGTTAAACTAATAGTTCGTCGTGAACTTGGATCTCTCTTGAAATTATTTCATATTTATTTAAATATCTCTTAAACTACAGGACCGATTTTAATATGTTCCAAGTATCATTAAAACTGAACCACTGGTTCGGGAGTTATCGCGGAATATACATATAAACTTACATACATACATAAAATGTGTTTTCGTCCCAACTCTAATACTTCACTCGTTTCACAAAAAGTTACAAAACCGACTTCAAACGCCTCTGAAATGTACTTCCGTGAATATGTCACGAAAATTTACTTCTGTGTTTTGATTTTTTTGACTACTTTACTTTGCTAATCAGACAGTGTATCTTTTCAAATAAAAAAAAATGAAAAGAAATGAGAACCTCCCCTTTTTTGAAGACGAAAGCTTTACATTCCTCCGGTCTGTAATGAAATTGCTTCTAAAGCCAGCTTATAACAAAATACAAAAGGGACGTATTATTGATCTAAAATATCTGGAGTTGTAAAACGAAATCGACTGGTAAGGCTGGATACATAATCTATCCGGTAGTAAGAGAAAAGCCGCGACACATACCTAGCTTTTCTAATCCGTCCGACGAAACTTCTTGTGAAAGATCATGAAATGTTATTATAGATTGATGACAATCCAAAAAACATTAAAAAGCACATCTCATTATATTTATTAATTTGAATTTGATGACTGGTAGGCGCAGTTGCTAAGACGTTGGCTGCGGTGTCACAGGTCGTGGGTTCGATACCCACCCGGAGCAAATATATGTATATTACATACAAATTGTTCTTTCGGATCTGGGTGTTTGTATATACATAATCCATGTTAGCTTACTTACTACTCACTACTAATTAAATAACCCTAAGATTACAGACAAAATAACCCTGTTTTTTTTTTGTGTAAACGTATAAAAGTACATATGTGAAATAAACATTATTAAAATAAGTACAGCACGTCTTAAAAACAGAACTTCTTGTGGGCGAGGACTTATAAAGCATAGTAAGGTGTTGAGTGAATAAAGAAATTTTGGAATACATTAAATCAAAATTCAACAGTATTTTAAAACACACCTGTATATCTTTATATAGCCTGTGACTTCCCTCAGGTCGGGAAAGCTCATGTTTTGGAAGGCGTTCGGCGAGGGGTGCTCGATGACGACAATGCTCAGGTGGCCTTCTATCACCCGGCATCCTTTCAGCTTCGCCATCTGCTCCGGATGGCTGCGTATGTCTATGGACGAGCATACTGCAACAATGGAAATGAAACTATTAAGAAAAACTTAGGTCAAGTGTACGGTAATTCAAATAAAGATACAATAATAACAAACTTCTTTTCTTCCTTTTTTATATAAAAATTAATTGCTGTTCGTTAGTCTCGCTTCAAAAAACTTAAAACAGTCCAAAACGAGTAGAAAGATTTGTTTAATATTAACTATATATCCATATTTTTTAATATTTAGTTAACAAAGTGGGTAACTATATCAACAAATGTTACTTTTTTTTAATTTTTTAAGTTTAACTAAAAACATAAGATATATTATTGTATATGGGACCATTAAATACTGTTATTGTTATTAGAAAAAGATTTTTGGGTTGCCGGATGGCCATTCCTACCCTCTTCTTTTCCCACTGTATTATATTGTATCCAAATTCGGATGTTGTGCATATCCATGTGCATCGGGATCACTTAACATCAGGTGAACCGTCTAGGCTTGCCAACCTTTCTCTGAGAACAAAAAAAGAAGGAAGAAAGAAAATCTCTATAGTCTACACATTTGATTAGATGCAAAGAAGTATCTTGTTACTACACATACTTAGATTAGACTAGCAGTACAAAGAAGAGAAGATTTCCGTGTTGACAAGTTCCCGATTGAAGAATATATTTCATATTAAAGAGCTACTAATGTTACCTTGTAAATTGTAACGTTCCTCATGTTGCATTTGCTGTCAATATAGGGTAAACATAAAATGTTGTCATTCTTTAACAAAGAAAAGATTTCTTCAAAAATTAAGAAATATATAATTATTAAAATACATCGTTTTCATGTAATATACTCGAAACATTCACGGAATAATTAGGACGCCCCACTTCATTTGGATAACAGCTGAAGTGCTTTGCGTAGTAAACAAACACTGCGTCGTAGAAACACGTGAAAGGTATTTTCGAGTTAAATTGGCGTTAAGTAATTAACTACGTAGGACTGGCAAACAAACGGAACGCTGTGAATTAAAAGAAAAACATATGATTATCCCTGTCTCGGCTTTGATCTAAGATTTAATATCAACATATTATTAACACGAACCATTTAAGAAACATAAACATATAATTTTAATCTTTCAGAACTTGAAAAAGATTAATTTCAAGCACAATTTTGTTTTTCCCCAACGCAATATTAATATATTTTGATAGTTTTTGATAGCGATCATTTATATTTTACTATTTTCGTTGCTTTGATGAAATAAAATTTCTGATAAATGACGCAAGCGACATTTGCAGTAGCGTCCAAAAGCAACAGTCGTGTATTTAAACACATCAATATTGTTATTGGACTATTCTAGGAAAAGATAAACCGCAATCAAGGTGTACGGTCCGAACTGCAAATGTTTACCTAACATCCGTTTATTTACGACAATCCAAGAAACGAGGTGAAACAAGAAATTATTAGTGACTCGTAAAACATTTACAACTTCAAATATCCGAAATAAGATCGTCGATCGTATTATGGGCCACATTCACGAGACGTCCGGACGTCTTCCTGTGGAC
>DWHK01001358.1:0-11302 GCA_018247855.1 Graphium androcles
CAATTTCATCTTTACAAAAATATATTAGATCTTTTTTGTATCATAAGTAATAGGTGATAGACCAATGTAACATTTTCTTAAGCAAAGCTATACGGGATCTTGAATATGTTTTCGAGACCAGGTAATTTTATTTTCGGTTGGTATGTTAATGTTTATAATAAATTCAGGTGCATCTTCAGCCAAATCTTATTTAAATTTTTGAGAGTCCGACGTGTTGCGATTACCCATTATATATTACTTATTACTTTGGAGCTTGGATTTGGATAATTTTGCAATTTTTTAAAAGCAAATATCATTTAGTGGTTGACATCAGTTACTTTATATGCTTCTCCTGTTTGTTTTGACCACCTAATCAATGCATGCCATTCCACTGACGAGTAAGTAATTTTAGTTTTAGCAGCCTTTTCAATGGTAGCGTGAACGCTGTCCACTTCCGATTTTGGGGGACCTTTCTCTAAAAATAAATGATCTATCTATACATGAAAGTCTTTGAAGCGTAAAAGTACATAAAGAAAACTATCCTGTTTCTATTTTGGCTTGAGCAATAATTATACGGTAAACGAAGCCTTCTGTCGATTTAATTTTGATCAGATTATAGACAAAACTAGCAATTTCGTTTAGCCCTTTCTTTCCAAGCTGTTCCGTCCACACGTCACAAAATCCTTGCGATTTAACTACATTGAAATCTGTAAAATTGTATAATTTTAATTCCATTTTAAACTAAAACATGCTTACATCTCCGTTAGGGCAATACAATATTTTTGCATGTCATAATAGTCACAAAATATCTTATCGTTGTTGATTTTAACTTGTTGTTTATCTTCAGCTTTTAGTGATCGTGCTAAGTTTTTGTTCCGAATATGTGTAACATATTCCAATTTTGCGTTATCATTTGGTTCAGCTTAATTTTTTAAAATAGGTCATGTATCGCATAGATTTTTCTTAGGCTTGTGAAAATTAACCATTCATTATACATAGTGTACATTCGTCTAAATGTAAGTGACCCATCTAAGTATAAATCGATTGTGTCTTTACGACAATAATATAATTCTACTTGCTTAAAAAGTTTAACATGGTCAGCTACACTTTCCATCATGGCATCAGTAACAATGATAGGATGATTGTTGTGATGACCTCTCTGATCAGTAGATGTCAGCTCACCATAATGTTTTTGTAGGGTGGTACGGACTACTTTTTCAGTTACAGAGAAAGTCTATAAAAATGTCTTACAAACACGTCGTTGTGCGCCATCTGTAATGAGTTCTATAGCGCATTCTGCATTAAGAATAGGTAAATAATAAACATAGGTAAAGGAGCGTTGTGACTCATGGTCGGTAACAGTTCTGCATTTATTTATTTTCTTTACATGCTTAGCAAGAACATCCCATTGTTTAGAATGATCCTCAATGGCGAAAAATTTGGTAAAAATTATTTGACGTTCGGAATCAGTGAGACTCTCAAAGCATTTAAGGTTACACAAGACCTGTATGTTAAATGTTGTGTACTATTATTTGTAGGTTACTTAAATTTTCGCTTACATATTTCTTTTAACAGTCATATCATTGTGTTAATATCTATTAGGAAGACTCAAAAAGTGTTCAACAAGTGGCTCCATGTTGCCGAATAAATATTAATATTATGAATCCAAAATAATTTAAATACACTTACATTTATAACGCTTTTACGTCTTAAATTCTCAACCGATAGTCGTGAATTTTTGAACACACGCTATCCCGTGTACGGTTAAGGGTATATTGCATCCAGAAAATTTCGTAATATCGCTAAATGATTATTACTACCGTATTTACTTATCATAAGACAGTGTAGCAAATTCACACAATAACAAAATAAAATATTTTTAATTATTTTTTGTAATTTGCCTATAATATATTATAGGCAAATTACAAAAAATTAAAATTTATGATTGATACCCAGAAGACAACGACAGTCGTTATTATTAAATTACAAATACAAAAAATTACAAAAATATATGGAGCATAAAAATTAACCAAAATTCAAATGAAAAAAGCGACATTAAATAAATTCAATCAATTAATTTTTTTGTTATAAATTGGTCATCGAATCACTGATATAACAAATAACGTTAACAGTCAATAGAGTAAATACATTTTTGTGACAGAAGAATACATAATTTTTTGCGACCGCGTTAAGCATGAGCAGTGCTCGCGTGAAAGATGCTTTTGTTGTTCTGCTGGTATGCGAGCGGTATCACCAGAAACTATGGACGCCATCGCAAGAGAGCAATACAAAAAGAGTATCGCTGGATTATGTGTTAGTCCCCGGAGCATTTTCCAAATGTACTCGGCAAGCGCAAAATCAGTACATGTTTCCAGTTTTTTGTATACTGCCATAGTATAGGGAAGGATGATACAACAAAGGATACGATGGATACACACTGCATAAATTTATTCCGAACCCTTTATAACGTTATCCTGTGTTTACAATTGCCCGATACTCAAATAATGGCGTGGTACTTTAGATGACTTCTTAGTAAAAACGACAGGCATTGCAATGCTGAGACATTTATAAACTCTTTGGTTTGTCTTATTATGAATCCCAGATTTTTGTATTCTGTTTCCATCATGAATAATTAGTTATGTGGTTACGAAAACTGAGTTCCCGGTTAAAACTAACTCCACAACGTCTTTTATTGCAAACATAAGTTTGAGGTCATCCACAAATAACAAGAACGTGCTATTTTGAACTATAATAGGTAAATCATTGAGCAATATTAGTGTGTTTAAGTGGCCTAGGACGGGCCTAGAAGACTGCCTTGACTGGTGCCTGAGAATGTGAAATTGCTGCCGACTCCTCATGTAACTTGCGAAGAAGTAGATTTAAGTAAAGGAGGGGTAAATCCTGTTCGTTAACTTTTATAATAATAAGTCGTTGCCAACCGTGTCAAACGCTTTTTAGAGTTCCGTAGTTCAAGTCTCGGAACCCTTATAGTTTCGTCATGTCCGTCCGTCCGTCCTTCCGTCCTTCCCTCCGTCCGTTCTCGGCTTTTCTTTCAAACGGTTGGTGCTAGAAAAACGAAACTTTGCATGAATATGTGTATTTACCACGTGGATAAAGTGCTAAAATAAAATCAAGAAAAATATTTTTTTTGTGGAGTAAACGTAAAGTAGGGATGATTTTTTTTTCTCGCGTCTACCCCATAGTGTGGGATATCATTATATAGGTCTTTTAAAAAATTAGATATTGCTAAGACGATTTTTTGATATATTTCTCCGTTTGCGAGATATTCAACTTTAAAGCGCGTCTTTTTGTTAAAATAGGGCGTCCCCTCGCCCTTCTAAAAGATATACGACTGACTCACAAAATTCATGATGTTAGTACATGTGGTTAACTTTGAAAGAAAACTATAAAGGCTTTAATTACTTCAATAGTTCAGAAGTTATACAGACTTTTGTATGGTACAACGGAACCCTCAGTCCGCGAGTGCGACTCGCACTTGCCTTTGTTTTTTTTAAATCAATATACGCAACGTGTACTTGAAATTGCTGTTACTCCGCTATTGCGCCATGCTCTGCGGCAAACACCTTCGCTGGCGACGAATGTACCGACATTTGTTACCATATTATCTTTAGGGACTGGCATTACTTGTGTAATTTTCCATTGCATCGGAAAAATCGTATGCTCTAAAGAAACATTAAAAATATTCCACAGTTCAGTAAGAATGCTGATAAGGACCGGCCTCTGTTTTAGCTTTAATTTTTTTTAGCGCACAATGTACTTCTTCTATACTTAGACGTGAAATATGAATTCACACTCTAGCCATTTCGCTACATACTACCGCTGTCTGGTCATTATAAATCAATTTAAAAAATGCGGCCCACTCCCTGGCATATTCTTCATTCTGTAATACAATCCCACGTTGCCTATTTGTGTTTTCTTCATAAATTCTTCTTTTAGAGCTTATGTATTTCCAAAAGGACTTAGGGTACCTCGGGAATAATTGTATCTGTTCCACATTATTTATTCTTCCTTTAAGGCCTATGTTAACTGCTGCTCGGCAATGAAAAAATTGGCTATAATCTCTATTCTATCCAGTAGTTTTATATTTTTTGTGCAAACTCACTTTTAATTTTTTTTGGCGATCATGAACACAATTCTCTAAAACGATGTAGACGGTATCCGAGAATCTACTTACGTTGATTTGCGCGTCCCTTACAGTGTATCCTCTGCTATCTGTCGAAGCAGGCACGGAGAATAGCGATTCGAAATCGCCTTAGTGAAAATATGATTTTCATGGCGTGAAACATATAGGGTAGTAGGTATGTTAGCTGCAACTTTACCGTAAAGATCGAACAACAAAATCACAACTAGTTTCTCTGGCCAGGAGTTTAGATATTGATTAAATAATACGTATGTATTCTCAGTATTTTTCGTTACGATTACGTAGTTATACATGTTACCGCTTACCGTGCTTAGTTCAAAGTGTTTCATTATTTTTTTTAATTGCCTTTTTTATTTTTATTTTCATTTTAATTCCTTTTTATTGATGTTATTCATATGTTTTTATTATTCTTATATGACATGGGTAGTTTATAATAATTAGCTCAGGTGCTTGAAGTACTTTTTACGATCTCAAAGCGATTTCATAATATCCTTTATCTAGCTATAAATATTTTCATTGATGTCGAATGTGCTGCTGTACTTGTGATGAAATGGATTTTAAAAATTGAGCTTTCTCTGTTCCTTTATGAACAAAAGATTCAGTACAAGGTGAAGTTTATACCATCATATTATTGTACCATATTATTTTTATTTCAAATAGGCTACTGAAATTCTGCTTTACAGTTACATGTACACTTTACATGTGCTATACAATAATCACGTTATCTTTAAACAGAACACGTATTTTTGTCACTTTTGTGCAGTTGCTATATTATATTATACACTAGATGAATATATAGTTAGATAAGTAAAAGTTGTCAAAAAAGTGAACAAAATAAATAACTTGTAATTACCATTACTGAAGAAATATGTACCAGTTTTTAATAATATAAATAATATAAAATACATAATCTGCGGAAAGCACATTATTATATATATATTAAATATGCTCACCATACAATAGCTAGTATTTCGCCAAGTGAAGGGATACCCGAAATTCAATGGCCCCAGTCTGCTGCCGGGAACAAAACAGCGCGTGTTTATCGTTGCGAAGTATTTTCTAAATCTCAACGCAAGTGTAGCAAAACTCAATACGTTGAGAAAAACTTAAAATCGTTTCTAATTGTCATTTTGTGGTTGCACATACGTTTATTATATATACCGGTAGTGTGTGTAAAAATGGCCAGACCTTCAAACGCAAATGGCTAACGATTTTTTTGATTATTTTTAATTTGATGATGCACTACTTCTTTCATAGTTTTCACAAAGTTATTTTTATAAAAAAATGTTTTATTTATTCCATTTTATCTATGAATGTTTCATTTAACAGAGTAAAAGTAAGTTAGTCTGGTTGTGTTTTTAAAAATGGCAAGACCTTTAAACGCAAATAGCTAAAGATTATTTCTATTAGTTCCAATTTGATGATGCACTACCTCTTTCATAGTTTGCACAAAGTTACATTTTATAAAAAAAAATATTTTATTTATTCCTTTTTATCTATGAATTTTTCATTTAACAGTTTAAAGTAATGAACCTACTTAATGCGGATAACCAGTGCGCCAATCAGCCAACAGAAGAGTGCCAGTTCCAAAAATTAAACTAGGTTAATCCTGCTTCGCGAAATATCACAAAATAAAATGTTATCATTCTAACAGTCAGCTCCATCAAAGCACTTGTTATCTCGTATAGCAGTTATCTAGTTTAATTGCGGACGGAGGCCATTTATTTTTATGAGTTATTAGCCCATCTACTATCTCTGGCACTAGAGTTGTAACTAAATGTTATGAAAGCGCTTAATCTTCTTATGTAAATAGAATTTAACGCCTACTATTCGTTATAAATAATTCTTTAAAATCTTTTACACTGATGGTTACACGTTGTGCAATAAAAAAGCAATAGGCAGTATAATAATAGCTGTTTAAATATGACATTGCCGTTATAACGTACTGGTCATTTTGAATTACCATCAAGTCTGTATGGTGTGATATTTAAAAACGAATGTTTTTGCACACGATAAATACTACATTTTAAATAAAAAATAAATGATATTTGATTCTTTGACTTCAATTATTTTTACGTTCGTTTATGAACTTAAAGTTTTAAGTTTTATAAGTTATACGCTAAAAAATTACGCACAGATATTACTTCATGATTACTTAAGATTCACTAACAATACCATTATTTCTGAAACTTACGTGAATATTGGACATTTTAAATTAAACGATTTCATGGATATTACCGCGGTTTGCTATTTAATTTTACCGCCCTACGTATTGAATACTACAAGTCCTACCTGTGACCATGAATGCTGCAAAGTAAACTGCGATAAAATCCGTACTTGTTAATTTAAAACAATATCATTGTTAAATGATAAAAAAAAATAGTCATTTATTCTTGTTTTATAAATAAAACTGAAACAACGCTGATAAATTATTGGAATTATTGTTAATAAAGTTAATAATGTATAAAATTCGAAAAATATTACTAAGAATTACCAACTTATCAATCTAAAATATAAATATAAGATTAAATATAAGATTTATAAGACGTTATGTTGTTTTATAATTAATGGGGTAGTAAACGTAGACTGTTTACGCTGGATGTAGATCTAGTCTTTTTGGTTCTACTGGCTAGTATATGCTAAGTATATACTCAATTTGTGTATAGGAAAATAAACTAAATAACTTGATATCCACCAAATTATTCGAATTGTCAATGCTGCATATCGTTTATAGAATCAATTACAGAGTTTTGAAATTTTCTGAAAATTATGTAAGTTGAAATATTATTGTAGTAAAAATTAAAGTAGTATCTTGTGTTCAGTATTTTTATTCACTGCAGTTCTTTACCGTTATTTCAGCATAATTTGTATTATTATTACCTATGGGCAAAAAAAAATAAATTTATAATGGATATCAACGATAAAATGAGCAACAACGTTCAAGTAAATTACACAAGTTAATGTAAAATTTATTGTACCATTATTTTAATAGAAATATGTAACATAAGTAATTATCCTTTCTAGCTGCCAGTTCTAGAGTCAATTACTTGGACAGTACAACAACACTATACGCTCGCAGTCGATGAGCGGGTCAATCAATAAAAAATTTCCAATTTGGGTCAAGCTAAGAATGAATTCATGAAATCGACCTTATAAACAACGATTCTTGCACTAACCTGGTATTTTTATATGTTATATAATCATTTTGACAGTAAAATGTAAGAGGGTAAAAAAAAATCATTACTTTATTAAAAGAAAAAATCTTTAAAAACAACGATGTGGTAGAAATTGTATTTTACTAGTCTGCTCTGTTTTTCTGTAATAAAATGTAATATCTTACGTAACAACGAAAACAAAGGTTTATAAAAGGTATATTTTTATTTAATTAGATGTTGTCTGTATGGTTTCGTCAATAAAAAAAAATGTTGCATTTTTTTATTTTCATATATAATAGATAAATAAGACAAAATTGATAAGCGCAAAAAATGCTTTCACGTGGCACATCAACTTCGCATCATAAAGATTCGGGTCTATTGTAAAACAACTGAAGTAAGTACGTACGGTACAAATGTGTGATGTGTTTATAATTTAAAATAAAAAAATACAGTCGGATGACTAATTTTATATTACACTCTTGCATAAAATTGCGAAAAAAAGATTAAATTAAAACAGTAACATATTGCTTTACGGAGACTAATCTTTTCTCCTAATAATTTTCTTGTAGCATAAAACATGTAGAGTTTAATAAAAAAAAATTAAAGTAAAGCTAGATTGATATTAATATTTATAAAACAAAATTCCATTTTTGTAATACGAAATTATTACCCGTTAACTTGTACAAACTAATTGCCAAGTCATTTATTAACATATCTACTTAAAAATATTTTACGACTATTTCCATATTATAAATAACAATATTTTATGACTCCAAATGGTCACACAATCTTCACAATTCCTTCATTGGAAATAACGTTATGATTTCAAAAGCTGTTAGGGGATAGAAATAGCAGGCGACCTAACATTGCCTGTCAAAACTTAAGTGATACTGTGATTTTATGTTATTCATTTCTATACAAGAAAATGTAGGAAATCTGGGTTACTTCTACAAACGATCTACTGTAAATATAAAATGTTATTATTTTTACTTGCTCCACATAGAAAAGACAAAAAGTTATAAGTTGTTTAAATTATTATAATTAAATATTGTTATATATTTTTAATAAATATTCTTAATGTTATCTGTTGATAAACAACTGCCCTCGTAGCCTAGTGGTATAGGCCCGTGCTTTACAAACCGAAGGTAGTCGGTTCGATTCCCGCGGGAAGACAATAATTTTGTGTTGTTGTTTCTTAGTTGGGTTAGGGCAATACGGGCCGATTGCCTGAAAATTAAGATGATCCATGCTTCGTATGGGCATGTAAAAAATCGGTCCCGGTTGTCAAGAAGATCTTTGGCAATCCTTAAAAGATGTCAGTGCCTTCAAATATTCTGACAACTAATCCATCATTCGAATTCAGTTTATCTCTATGGGTTGCGGAAGCCAGATGCTAGTCGCTCTGTGTAAAACTGATAATCCGGTAAAATTTGATTGATTGAAGGCGACAACGTAATTTGGGAAGACGGCTAAGAGTTTCAAGTTATCTGAAAAACTTGATATTTAAGTCTCGTTTAGAAATGTTAACCATTATATCTGCAATGAACGATTTCAAGGTGGTAGAGCTTATGCTCTTATATCTTTGATGTTATCATGCTTCATATTGCACGTCTAAGGTTACATTAGTCTAGGAAAGTACCACTGCTCTATACAAAAAGTCAGAATAAAATAAAGTATTTTTGGGTTTCTGAATGGCCATTCCTACGCTCTGATTTTCCTCCTCCTATCCCTTCCGAATCGTTTATATTTTACTGACCCATCCTAACCAATAATGCAGTTCTATCCAATTTCCAAGGCTAGAAACGCACACTCCACCCTTTGGATATTGTGTGTGCCCATGGTTGAAGGGATCACTTAACATTAGGCGAATCGTCTGCTCGCTTGCCAAAGTTCCTTTACAAAAAAAAGAAAAGCTGGCATTTTTTTGATGTATATACCGTAATAAAGTATGAGCTGACATAACGTTAACACAAAAAAGAAGTTGAAAAGTAAGACATGTCGTGACTATACATTTTATATAAAATTTGTTTATAAAGTTTAAAACGTGTAAATTGAACATCTAAACCAAACTTTTATATTCCCATTTGTCTTGTTTAAAGCTAGAATTACTTAGGTGCCGAGTATCCTTAGTTACTGAGAACCGCAAACCAATGGATAAAATTAAATATGATGGAAAGACATCCAATGTTATTACGGACGGGTATCAATTCCCACATAAACTTTAATACCTGGAGAGTAGGTCCAGTTTAAGCATTCAAATGTATCATTTGAATATTATTTGATTTATATGATACAATGTAAAAATCCTTTTTTTTTGTTTAAAAACACGCTGACCTGATTATAACCTTTAGGCTTGTGGTACAAGGGCGTTTTACAAACATGAATTTCACAAACATAAACACGCAGATGCGAAACAACTATTTGTAGGTTATACAAATATTTGCCCCGGGTGGGAATCGAACCCACGACCTGTGAGGCCGCAGCTATCGTCTTAGCCATCATACTTGTCATATATTTTTTTTTGATGGACTGGTTGGCTAAGCTCCATTGCCTAATACTTTTCAGTACATGGCATATTTAACAACAAATAAGTAAAGTCCGTAAATATTTTATATGAAGTTTTAGATCCTAAATTGCATAAAACCTCAACCCATAGATGAAAATTTTAATTTATAAATCCGTTTTTGATACTGCCGTGTTCTGCTAATTTGTATATCGTTTTTTGAGTACTGAGCAGATACCGTCAACTATGTTAGGATTAGGTTAGCCATAACGGAGATATTTTTAGGGTGTAACATGCATCAACCGAATTCAATATTGCGATAGCGACACTTAGGTCCTTAGTCAACGTTAATTGTAACAATTCTTAAACGTTTATTTATGGTAGAATTCCAGCTTCAATTTGGTGGGTATTTCTGTTCAAATGGCCTAAAGTTAGGAATTATCGACCTTAGTTACTATTATAATCTAGTGACTTCCGCTTCTGTAATTAACGGCTTCTGCAACCAAAGGAATGTATTATTATATATTAGGATGTATATACTATTGACAAGAACGTTAATTAGTTCCTTTTAGGAACGACCAAGAAAACCAAGGCTTGACTTGTTATTTCTCAATAAAAATGGTGTGCTTATACTGAAGTTGAAATCGTTTCTTCTAAGGACAGTGATACAAGTTTTTATTTTATATTATTCTTCTAAAGTGAGTTCAATGATTTCAAATCAAAAAGAGATAAATTGTCCCATCACAGCTAGTGTATTCTATGAGTGTTTATAAATTATAATTGATTTCCGTGAAAAAATAATGTTTTTTTAAAGTGATAAAAAGCTTACGTATTATTCTGATCTAATAGTGATTGAGTTGAACACTATAACGTCCAAGATAATAAGGTGTGTAAATTAATCGAAATGCTGCATAATTAAATACTTATAGCTTATAAGATGAATATTTATGAAAAAATAATTTATAAATTATTTTATTCACCGATATGCTTAAGCTAAGCTTACATTCAGTTTCTTGAGCTGTTATCTACCTCATCGCACAGTTTAACAACGCTTGTAGTTAAGTAAACATTTCCGTTCAAAAACTTAGTGTGGTAATGGAATGATGGGAATTTCTGGCTTTAAGGTTTTAGTAGTTTCATTTTAAGTAACATGTGGTACATACTCATTCTTCTCACATTATATTAATTTATAAACAAGTGAATTATTTATTTCAAGTTAAGTAAGTTTAACGGTCTTGAGGTAAAAGCACTATTTAAGTACCGACTTACACTTATTTACAGTTAAAAAAACAGTCAGAGGTCTTCAAAACAACTGAGTTTTGAAGACCTCTGACTGTTCTTTTATATTGTGGGAGTATATGTAGAAAGGATAACAAACGAGCAGAGGGTTCCTCAGATGTTAGGGGACCCTGTTGCCCATCGACTCGGTGGTAGAGCATAACATCCTCCATACAGCTTTTGCTGCATTTCTACGGCCACGCTCGCCTGGGGAGGTACCACCAC
>DWHK01001359.1:0-11301 GCA_018247855.1 Graphium androcles
CGCAGAACGTATAGAAATACATAATAAAAAACAAAAAAGAACATCATCCTTTTTTTAGAAGTCGGTTAAAAATGAATGAAAAATCTTGCTGGATATGGTACGTAAGATATAAAAAAAGGGGATAGAAAAATTACTTCATCCAGTATCACAATTTGGCCTACATACAAGGATCCTTAATAATAAAAAAAAATGATTAAATAATTAAATATACCCAACGACAAAATCTAATATTCCAAAAATGACAAATCTACATTGACGTGACCGGCTGCGGGCAACACTAGTATTTTAATAATGTTGCAACACACGACGTGACGTATACGACTCACCTGGCAAGCTTGCGGTGCGCGCGGCGACCCCCGCTGATCATGGACAGCGTGCTCATCACCGCGGACATGGCTGCGGCGGTCAGCGCTCATGGGACCTGCTGAAGGGAGTACCATATTGTACATCTTTATTACACGAATTACGTATATATATGTATTCGTGTACACAGGCATAGATTCGCGTCCCCTATAAGGTGTCAATCTATAAGGATGGATTGGATTACAGAATAAGGAAAGGGATCTTTTTTTTTCTTTGTCCATTCACCCGTATAAGGTAAATCTATATTAACACAAAAGAAGTCGCGAACAGAATCTAGCAGACCATAATTTATAAAGTTGTTGTATTCTACCCATTAATCTACAAAAAAATCCCAGCGTAAAATTAGCGTCTGAAAAGCGTCCGCGGCACAATGTCAAATTGTGCACTCATTTGCCTTGCAAAGTTCAAGAAATGTTTTTTTTCCGTGTTTGATATTGCTATATAAATACAAGTTCATGTCATGCACCTAAGATTGAATTTGCAAAACGAAAAACGAATGTTATAACTTTGAAATTTATTAATTAGAGACGGGATAATTGATTGTTACTTTTGCTCGAACCAGAGCTCCAATTTGAATGAAATCTTGAACCAGAGCTCCAATTTGAATGAAATCTCGAACCAGAGCTCCGATTTGAATGAAATCTGGAATGTATGTAGGAAATATTAGTACACTTTTAAGTTCGTTGAGCATCAAAACCTGTTTAGTAGTTTGTAAGATATTTAAATAAGTGTAAAAATTTTTCCACAAACATAATACTGGCGAGGTTCAAGTTCGCTGCGAACTACTAGTAAACACAAAGTTTGACAGTTTTTTTGTAATATTTACACTTTACTAATATACTTACTATGCTCTGTGATTTTCACATCTGAAAATTCTCCATCGATTATCATGTTATCATACATGTAATTAGTACAGGATAGTTAACTTTCACCCAGAAGAAAATACTGTTACGGAGAAATAAAACAATAGCTGTTTGTCCGACGTAATAACTAAGTCTATGGCATTGATATACATCTAGTAGTTCGCCATGAACTTGGACCTCATGCATTATTTTAAATATCTCATAAACTACTAAACTGATTTTGATACCCTATGAACTTGAAAATTGTAATTATATTACCTAAATACATTTTAAAAATAAATTTAATTAGAGCCCTGGTTCAAGAGTTATTGCGATACATACATACATACAAAAAAAGTGTTTTTGCCCCAATTGTAATTGAAGACATTACTCGCTTCGCTCGGTCGGTCTCAGAAACGTCTCGATAAAAACTCTATGTCAAATTGTGCATGACTATGCCTTGGCAAACTTCAATTATAATTCTTTCTCGTGTTGGATGTTGCTTTGCAAAAATAACCTTATGTCCTTCATGTAAGATTGAAGTTGCAAAACAAACACACACAACACACAAGTCACAACTTTGACATTTATATACAACAACAGACGGATTTGATTGTTACTTACATATGTTCGAGACAGTACTGTACGGTCTACGGTCACGAATGAAATAGCAGTTCGCAATGAACTTGGACCTCGCGATATGTTGAAATTATTTCACATACAAATATCCCATAAACTACTAAACCGATTTTGATGCCCAAGGTACTAAAAATTGTACTAATATTACCTACATCCAAATTTCATTTCATTTGGTGCTTGGTTCAAGAGTTATCGCACATCATACATCATACATCTCATACATACATACATAAAATGTGTTTTTGACCGAAATCTAATGACAGATCTTACTTGCGAAGCAAAGTCGCTCGGTCAACTATAACATAGTGAAAGAATTACAAAAAAAATTATATTAAAGGGACTTTTCTCGGAAAAAAAATTATTATTCAGAAAAATACTGCTACTGAGTTATCTCCTTAATTGAAATGGTTAAGTTCACCTAATTCAACTCCCTCTCACCCTGTTAGATAAATCTACTATAAAGCAAGCAAAGCCGAGAGCAAAATGTAGTGTAGAATAAATCGTGTCAGGTAGCTGTGAAATGTTTTGCAAGTCGAATGCACAAATCGGCGTCGGATTACGAGCAATTTGACACAAAAAAGTCGAAATCAAATCTCGCGTTGACTCAATGATTAGACAGACTGAGAATGTGACTTACATTAAACATAAATTTTTATGGATCCATTACATTATATTGCCAATTATAATTCAGGGCTCTTTCAAATCGAGTTTTTCCCTCCAATTTTATTGTTATAGGTTTGATTGAAATCGAATGTTAAAAAACTTAATGTCGTTAAGCGTCCTATTAATTCTTTACCTGCACGACAATGGTCACATGTTCATTGGGTTAGTTTAACAAACTGAAATGAAATTTTTGAGGATATTTTGGAACGAAGTTCCTTATGGGGCGTTGCCGAGGAGTACCATAACCGGCAAAAAACGTCCGTAACGTCACGTTAAAAAAAGCTTAAGATTTTTTTATCGGAACGGAGGTAAGCGCCATCTATGAAAGTTTGAAAACAATCTTGGTAATAAAATAAGTAACCGAATTTTATTTATTTCTTCCAGATGGCGCATTAATTTAGTACATTAGTTTTGAATAAATAACTTTTTTACTTTTAGACTGCTTGGATTTTTATCGATATAAAAAATCATAATAAAAATGTATTCACGAATAATTATTTACTTTATACCTTGAATAGAAATTAAAAATAATATTTTTATAATAAGGAACTCCACAAGGGCATTACATACGTAAATTTTACATATACAAACACCCAGAACTGAAACAATTATTTGTCTGTCGTACAAATAATTGTTTCGGGTGCGAATCGAACTCATGACCCGCGGCTTAGCAACTGCGCCAGCCGGTCCTAGATTTATAACTAAACTCTATATAAAAGCTAATTTTGAGACCATAATATATGTTAATATAGGATTTATCTGTTGTTATATTTGTTTTCACTGTAATCATCTGATGTTAAATGATCCTTCCGCCTATGGATACCCAAAATCCGAAGAGTTGCATGTGCGTTGCCATCCTTGGAATTTCCAAGAATTCCCACATGTATTCAATCTTAGAACTGGTTATTGGATAAGATAGGTCAGCATACTAAGGATTAAAGCAGAAAGGGGAAAGGAATGGGAAAAGAAGAGTGTAAGAATAGCGGCCATCCGATAACGACAAAAGCCATGCATACTTTTGCTTTTTGTGTAGGACTGTCGTACCTCCCCGAGCGAGCAGTATGAGCAGTATCTTAGGACGCTACAAACAGATACACCCATTCACAGATACGCAGGTTAAGTTTACAATATCTCTCTTTTTGCGTGGGAGGTAAGAAAGTTCTTGCTACATACGTAAAAGCCATGACTTTTTTTTATAGGAAAAAATGGCATGTGAGTAGACGGTTCACCTGATGGTAAGGAATCCCGTGTGCATTGCCAGCCTTAGGAATTGGATAAAACAGATGAAAGGATAGGAAGGGTTAGAATTTTGTTAAGGATTTGGAGGGGAAAGAAGAGGGTAGGAATGGCCATCCGGTAACCCCAAGAGCCATGCATACTTTATTTTATGCTGGCTCTGTGAGGGGTGGTGGTACTTCCACGGGCGAGCGCGGCCGTAGCAAGTGCAGCAAAAGCTGTATAAAGGCTGTTATGCTCTACCACCTATTATATATCTGATCCGCATATAGCAACAGCATTATCGTTTCATATCGGTTTCATTATAATGTGTTTACCCAAAACAGACATTATTTACCGATACGAGTTTATCGTTCACGATAATAAAGATAATGCAGCGTTATGAACAAAATAAAGTAAGATAAAATAAATACACTGTTCCTGTTACAACGCCCGTTGATTCATGACAATTGACCGTTGTTATCGTTGTTTTCGTGTTGAAACTGAAGAGTCATGCTAGGTTAACCACGATTTCCATGAAAATTTAGAGACAGTTTAGTAAAATAATGCTAATAATAGTATATTCTAGAACTGTCTATTCTTTAATAGATCACAAGGAAGCAAACGGTTCACCTAATGATATGTAAGAACTGACTTAAATAAAGGCTTCCTGGCCGAATTTCGGCCACAGCGGATTACTACTCTGATATAAGCCAACTGCGCAGAAGATATCATAGTGCACAAGTGTACGCACTGATACAGGTGCATACTTTGTTCTTTTACTATTATTGTTTGGGGTGGCGGATACCCGACACGACGGGAAAGCGATCAGGCGCAGGACTGAATTTTTACATGTCCAACCGATGCGTGGATTATTCTTATTTTCAGGCCATTGGGTGATTAGCCCGCATTGCCCTAAACCAACTAAGAAACAATAACACAAAGCTATTGTCCCCTCGCAGTATTCGAAACCACGACCTCCTGTTTGTAAAGCAAAACTGTATACCACGGAGGCAGTTCGTCAATGAATATCCCCAATATTCTAAGGGCTAAGGTTTCGTTGGCAATCTTTAAAGTTGGTAACTCTTATATGACATATAGTATTTATACAGAATACGTTCTACGTAAAACATCTGTCTCATTAAAGTTAATATTAATTTTAATGTTAAGTCAATGGAAGTAACAGAAAAAAATATATGCATATAACTACTTATGCTATTTACTTACCTTAAACCCAACAATTATAAAATAGGATTGTCCGTGGAAAGGCTAAATGATAGACAGTGTAGCATCATAAGGTCAAGGCTAATAAAACCTGGACTAACAATTGAAGCACTATTTGTTCTCGCTAAGTATAGGTTCGTATATTTATCTTATATTTTCATAGTCGACTTCGAGTAATATTCACATATTAAAAAAATATAAAAATTAAGACATACGATATTTAAGAAACTAATAAAAATAATAGGCTTAATAGATATGGAACTTGACTTTTTCTTTGGTTTTTTTATTTTTATAAATCAAAAATGTTATTAAATTAAATTAAAAACCTATACTCGATCATATCAACGTGTATATTCAGATACATATCAAACATATGTACACCAGATTTGAAGTTAGATCTACACCAATATATCTATGAATAGCGCATCCAATTTTACGCAGTAATTATTATTTGATGCGTGTGCAAAAGTACCAAGCATGTCTATCTGTCTGTGTGTATGTTACACAGACAGACATGCTTGGTACTTTTCAGAGAGGAATTTCAAGAAGTTCTGCAAGATCAAGATATCTTATTTTTTATTTTTTTAACTGACTTCAAAAGGAGGTGCCTTTCTTCTTTTATGAACGGATTTCGATTTTTGTATCTGAAAGTATTATCTGTATGGGTTGTATTTATGTATTTCATGGTTTTATTAATCCATATATTCTACACAAACTATGTAATATTTTACATAAATTATGAAATACTTTACTAATATCGGAAAAACGTTAGCAGAAACACTAGTTTAAAGCACAAATATCCACTCAAAATCACACACTAATTCTCCCTTTAGGACTGTCGTTTTATTACCCACCGATATAGAGGAAGTTACATCAATAATATCAAATCTTAAAGCTGATTGTGCAATAGGCCTCGACAACATACCGAGTCACTTAATTGAGAACTATAAGGTTTTGTGAAATCTTTAACATATTTGAAATTTACCTATAAAAACAGGTATTTTCCCCACAGAATCTGTACTTCATTCAATTTACAAGAGGGGTTAAAGGACTAGGAAGGAGTCTAAGGACTGTATCAGCAACTGTCGGCCTATATCTGTTTTATCTTCCCTCTCCAAATTTTTGGAAAATTGTAAACAAGCAATTACATAATTTTATGGAAACGAAGGAACTTATTTCTTAACGTCATTTTGTAAAGGATTGGATTGCATGGATTTTGTAAAGAGAAATACACAAGTGATGTTGTCCATAACCTTTGTTACTTGGTGGTTACCGAGTTAGACACAAAAAGGAATCTTCCTTAATTTAGCTAAATCTTTTGACAAAGTCTCAATACCACTTTTTTTTAATTAAGCAACAGGTATTAGGGGCACACAGTTAGATGCTTTAAAGCTATTTAACGGGTCCTCAGTCAGTCCCCGTGTATAAAAATAGGAAACTTGATAAGCGAAGAGCTACGCGGAACTTATGGCATTCTAAAAGGAAGCATTTTAGGATCTACATTGTTTTTGAATATACGTAAACAACCAATGTCGACTAAAGTTAGAAGGTGGTAATATAATATCATTCGCAGATGATACAGCTCTTGTATTTGGAGCGGAGATACATGGCAAACAACTTTAGACATTGCTCAACGGTTTTAATATTGTATCAAGCTTGTTAAGTGAGAATGTTCTTACTATCAAAGTAAATAAAACAAAATGTGTTCAGTTCACAATAACACTATTATAAAATTTTACCCTAGACTCAATAGAAACAGGTCTAACAGCTCTGTTTGTAAATTCCAAGCATTTAGAAGTTCTTTTTCTCATAAATTCTTCTGTTTTCTTACTTATTATTTACACAATAAAATTAATAATGTTTTATCAGTTTATTTACTTTATAGAATTGCATGTAAAGGAAAAGTGTTCGCATAGTTACAGCACCTTGAGTATAGTGGGACCGAACATTTATTAAACACCATTATATACTTTGTCCACAACATACAACCACATTCACACACGCAAAATTTCCAGTAAAATCAGTCTTTGAATCAGAATAGCTAAAAATGCATCGCGAAGATTCACGTTTAAAGTTGGTTTTTAATTTTGTGTGCAAATAATCGCTTCAACAATATAATTTTGTAAATTATATTGAAAATAAACTTTATTTCACTTGTAAAAGGCTGAAGCAAGCTGCTTATCATAATGATGTATCATTTAATTAACAATTAATCTACATTAGTAATTCGCTGCGAACTTGAACCTCGCGGTTATTTAATTTTACATTTATTTAAATATCTCTATAACAGATTGTGTCTAACGTACTTAAAAAGTGTACTAATATTACCTATATATATTCAAATTTTATGTAAATGGAAGTACTGGTTCGAGAGTATCGCGGAACGTACGCATACATACATACATTCATAAAATGTGTTATCGCCCCAACTGTAATTGAAAACCTCACTCGCTTCGCTTGCTCGGTCAATAAAATATCTTACGATGTTTTTTTGTATTTATATGATAGAGAGACGCACGAGGAACAGTTTTGGCTATCTAATATCACGCTACGACCCTTAGGGGCATAGCAGATAATGACTAACGGGTGAAACCTGGAGGAACAGTTATTGATAGCATAGTAAGTATAATCTTTTATGTTTATATATCGGCTTACATTATTATTTTCTTTTTAAATTGAAAGTCGTAGAGACGTTCTTTTTAAATTTGAAGATGTTGGTTGTTATACAAATCTCTATAAAAATAATATTAGTAGATATTTCATTCTTACGCTTTATTTACTCTTAAAATATCTTTATACATTTTGAATGGTGAGAGGTTGGCAAGCAAATAGACGGTTTACCTGATGGTAAGTGATCCTGTCGCTCATAGACACACACAAAATCCAAAGAGTTGCGCGAGCGTTGCCAGAATCGGATAGAATGGAGGGGAAAGGAGTAGTAGAAGTAGTGGGTAAGAATGGCCATCCGGAAACTCCAAACCCTATGTAATTCAATCATATTTTTCTTAGCTTAGAAACAATAATATTATCCTACTAGGAATTGAATTCGTAATATCTCGCTTTGAAGACTACTTAACTATCGTATCAACCTATGCATTTGTTATAAAATAATAATACATAAAAGCACAAGTGTCTGTTAAATCTTATTATAATTGTGCTATCAAGCAAATTATTTTTCTTAGCTACCTGAGACCTTTTGCATCATCTATTATGCATGCCATATTTTAGGACCAAGGAAACTAAATCGAATGGAAAGAAATTATACCATTATCTCAGGTAAAATAAGTCTTATGAATAAAACAAAAAGTCAAACACCAAAAAAATCTAACTTCCAGCTCACACACCATGGAGTATATAACACCAGGAGAATAATCTTCCTATAACAAGATTGGCTTAAAAAGCTTTGTAATCAGATGGCGCCACTTTAACCCTGGGTACGATACATAGGAAATGACGTCGTTATTGGAGACCGGTTAACTCGGTCTTTACACGCAGCGTTTCACTCGGTCCACTCTATAACTGCAACTTCATTTCATTTTCCCTTATATTACTCGCAGCGCCATCGTGTTGAGTTTTGTAACTACTCAACGGAACTATATTTCTAAGAACCGGAGGACAGTTTTTTGCTTTTTGTGCATACTAACCTTACGTTCGCACTGCCGATACATTCGCATAAAAACATTTTAAAATTTCTGTATTTTTCTATGTTTATGAAGTATTTTCTAAAACAATGGTTGATATTTTGCAAATAAATGAAAAATGCATAAATCGTGATGCAAAACAATGTGAAATCAATTTAATCTATTGAATAAATAGAGAAAGTTTAATTTGTGTTTATGTGAATGTTTCTTTAGTGCGAACGTAGGGTTATATGACGCAGACGAAGCTGCGCGGGCCAGCTAGTTTATAATAATAAAAAAACGTTAAATTGTCTTTACAAAAATGTGCATTGGTAGCGTAAATACCTTCAACTAGACATATAAATCTTTGTGAAAAGCTAGTCCTTGAAATAGGTTCCTATATGAATTGGTGCTACAGATAACTAGGCCTCGTCCCTAGACGATATTTGTGTCTGCTTAGAATTATACCTAATCTAGTCATTTTTTTTATTATTACCAAATTTACGGCAGTATAGGTAACAGTAAACGTGTATGTGTAATAATACAAGATGAGATAAGAGATAAAGAGACGAGAAGATCGTCAGTCGCCTCAGAAACTGTCAGTATCAAATAATGTAAGCTCTGCATTGTCCATAGCTTGACTCTGTCTTTCTTCTCCTACTCCTTTCCCGTCAGTATCCTCAATAGGTCTTTATATCCTTCCCTACCTCATATCTTTTTCATCCTTCCTCAGCCATGTAAGTGTCCATGGATTGCAGTTTAATGTGCCGTAAGTATTTCAAGACGGTAGCTCGGTGTCCGGGCGCTCGCTTTTAATTCTGTTTACTAGAGTCGAACCTGAGATCTAACCCCGGTACCGGCTCCAATAAAACGGTCAATTTCTTAATAAGTATTTTAAGTGCTGATTTACCAAGTGCTCGGAGGGGAAGGAAAACATCGTGAGGAAACCTGAATATCTAATATGTGAAGTTCGTCAATCCGCACCGGATTCGCGTGGTGGACTTGCCCTATGCCCTGTCTAAGGAGGATTTTTTCCAGCAGTAGGACAGTTTGAAATATGCTGTAACTGTCATTTCAAGACGGATTAGAGTATGAAATATCGAATACCTGTTTAAATAAGCATACGCAACATAAAAATATAAGGCGAAATAATGACTTGAAGAATTACAACAGGAGTCAATTAGATACGTTTATAAAATGTGGAAAAGTTATTCAAGGGAGATACATAAAGTCAAATTTTTGTTCTTTCTAACAACTGGACAGTTCTGACTTGCCTGCTAAATATAATATGCTTTATAGAGACTGGTTTGATTTCTGGTTGGCATGACCAATTCGACGACGCATAGCGACATAGTTGCCTGGTGAGAATATTAGGACAGAAATATAAATCGTTGTATATTACGTTTCATAAGTCCTAGCCTCTTCGTGATGTAGTGGTATAGGTCCCTGCTTTCTAAACCAGAGGTAGTGGGTTGGAATCCCGCGGGGGACAACGACTTTGTGTTGTTATTTCTCAGTTGGGTTAGGGCAATGCGGGCTAATCACCCGATTGCCTGAAAATAAAGACGATCCATGCGTCGGATGGGCATGTAAAAAGTCGGTGCTGCGCCTGATCTCTCTCCGGTGATATCGGATACCGTCCCATCGAGCTTCGAGGATAAAGGAACAGAAAGTCCACTTGTGATTACGCGTACACCTGTGCACTATACTTATAATTTCCTGCGCAGTTGGTTGATCTCTGATTAGATTGGCCACCGTGGCCGATATTCGGCCAGGAGGACTTTATTCCTCTCTTCTACGCGTGCATAAACAACAAAGAGTTCCTCAAAATCGCGATAAAATATTGCGTTGAATTGAAACAAAACCCTGCTAAAAACCATAGTTGCTAAAAATCCCTACTAAAATTACCACCGCGTTTTTTCTAAAAACCATAGTTGTAATTAATAAGTAAAATTACCACCGCGTTGGTGCCCACAAAAATATCACCGTAATGAGAGTGCGTGGCGAGATCGGCCGGCAATTCCGGTAATTGCCGGAACGCCGCGGCGCAAAGTGAAGAAAGTCATTCGGAACAGGTCCGAGCGGGCATGGCGAGATGGCGTTTGTGTTTAACTTAACAGATGTTAACTTGTGTGCACACGCGCTAAGTGAATGTCGGAAATTACTTTGGCGCTTTGCGGGACGTTGTCGCTCGCCGCTATTTCCATTATGCGTATATTTGGTTAACGATTAACGAAGCAACGGAGTTAATTAACGCTTTTTCAACACGTTATATGCATTTTAATGAACGGAACAAATCATTTAGGTCTAGGTAAAATTTCGTTGTTTCGACCTCTAAGATAATGTCAGTGTATTTTTTATTGATTCCATTTAATCTACTTTTACACTGATATAATTGTTTCTCCTCTATATCGCAACATATAGGTCAAGAGAAGTAAGCGATATTACCTAAATTTGTCTGTTTGTCCGGCGATCTTTAAAATTCATTTCATCACCATTAATGACGCACATACATATTCATCAGTATTATTATATTATTATCTTTATAAATACAACAAACCTTAATTAACCTACGTAGTTTAAAAAGTGTTAATGACTACCAATCCAAATCTAATATTGGAAACCCTAAAATAACGTAAAATTACAACGGGAAGGGACCAAGGTAAAGTGCTATTTTATTCATTAGCAAACTTAATTGCTTCAAGTCACGTTCATGCCTACCGAGAAGCGGTATT
>DWHK01001360.1:0-11300 GCA_018247855.1 Graphium androcles
ATGTACATATATACATACATACATAAAATGTGTTTTCGCCCAAACTGTAATTGTAAACCTCACTCGCTTCGCTCGCTTGGTAAAAAATCATTTTGTATGTGATATATAGATTCATAAGTATTAGTTAAGGCTATTTCGTATCACGCTAAAACCCTTAGAAGAAAGCATCAGGTAGTATTTAACCCATAGTATTAAATTTATATAATACTTACATGTCCCATATCTTTTTCCTCCTTTTTTAACTTCTTATGATCCGGTTCAGCAGGGCTCCTCGTCCTATACTTTTCCCTCTCGCCCGGCGATATAGAATTTCTCTGTAACAGACACAAAAGGAGAATAAACATAAAAAATCGCACACGCAATTTCCATATGCTAGTTAGTAATACAAATAAGAGCCGAACAAACACAATCAAAGCGCTTTATACATACGTAGGGCAATCAATCGATCATTGTTCGCAAATAAATCGACGCGCGGCGAGGTACGGTCAATATCGATATCAAAACACACTGAGGCAGAACAAACTGACCGCATGATTAGCTCGGGTGAGGTACCTCCCCCCCCTAGTGGGGTAGGGGGTTCTGGTCCGGGGCTAATGAAATAATCATATGTGACGGCCCACTATTAGTCATTCCATTTCGTGCCGTCACACACAGGCCGTACGTACTCGTCTGTGCGAATGTTCCGTGGAAATTCGCCAGCCATTATTGCGTGCCCATTTCGTCGTGAAGCTCTTTGAAGCTTTTGATGCAATCGAAGCGTATGGGTTCAGTGTTGCCATGTATCTTATATTTCCTTTGTTGCGCGGCCAACGTTGCGTGGGGAGTTTTTGTGCCTCCTCCGTAATGTTAACTCTTATTACGTCCGTATTTGACGTCGTACTATCGATGTTATTTATTTAAGCGTACTCATTTTATTTCTCATATATTGTTAACTTAATATAACTTGTATTAATACGGTACAGACTTTTCAAATAATACGAGAAAAAAAACCTCGAACGATGAAACATACAAAGAACAGTGTCCCAATGTTAAATTCTTAACAATAAAAATTAGATACATAATTTTTACTTTTCTGCAATACTGCTTCGGAATATATAACTTTTTATTGCGATTTTTCTTTTGATTTTCACCAACTTTAGTATAAGCCCATACAACGTGTTCGAGTATCTCCGGCAATAAATTCGTGTAAAGCAATATTGGCAAGTGCGTAGACGTTTCTAATCTCGAATGAGAAATGTCTTCTCCGGGTCCTGGGGGTCGCCCGGGGGTTTACCGGCCTAATTTTACGAGGCACTAAGTTAGAGGATAGTCGCAAACTGCTGTTAATTCGCCACGTCGCCGCCCGCCGGGAATTACGACCCTCGACCCTCAGCAATAGCGGCACGATCGGTTTATCGCTACAAATAACTTGTACAATAATTTTGATCCCCCTGACCGTATTAATGTTACGGTAAACTTAGCACAAACACAGATGCCATCGTTTACGAGGCGTCAACGGCGTGGCCTGTTGGATTGGACGGTTTGGAAGTCCACACAAAGAGACTCGGTATGTAAACAGGCGTATTTTGCGCATTCATGATTTTAGAATGGTAGTCTTCCATTTCGCAAGCAAGTCATCCAGGTGTCACGTGAATGCGGCCCATAAAGATCAGAGAGATCAGACGGAGAGCATGTATATTAACAAACTAAATTAACTGCCTTAATCCACCAATAGAGGGCATTAGCTGACAAGATGTTATAAATAGGTATCCGATCATATCCAACGCATAGTTTACTTTGTCATATTATCTGTGAAAGTTACTAACTTTTATCTGAATATTTGTCACTCGATCAAAGTTAAACTATAGAATGGTATTATATAAAACTAGCTGTAGCCTGCGATTTCACTCGCATGATTTTGTTTTCAGATTTTCTGGTATTAACTTTTTTAAGGAACTCGAATAAATACCGTAAATATACAAAGAATTTTTCTAACTAGCTTCTTTTTCTAAAATAATAGCTTAAATTACTCCTTAAATCATCAGCTGCCAGTCCAAGTCGCATTAGAATCGGTCCAGCCGTTCTGGAGATTGGTACCCAAACAGACAGAACACAGACACATCAATTTTATTTATATACTAGCAGACCAGCTTCGTCTGCGTCACTAAGTAATGAGAGTAATAAAAGAGATGTCACAAAATGTATTTTTTTTTCATTATTGCGACATTTTTCATTGATGCTCCGCTCCTATTAGTTGCAGCGTGATTTTTATAGCCTAGAGCCTTCCTCGATGAATGAGCTCTTCAACACTAAAAGAAATCTCCAATTCAAACATGGAGTTCCAGAGATTAGCACGTTCCACCAAACAAACAAACTCTTCAGCTTTATAATATAGAGATTTCCCTACAGAACACGTTTATTCTAGTATATTTCAATTCTGAAATCCACGCGAGCAAAAGACAGGAATAAATAAATCCCTCCGTCACGACTGACTGGAGACCGGTTTGAAGTGCTAGGCTTTGGGAGCACGAATGCCTACAGCAATATCAGGTAACGCAGTGTTGTACGATAAAATTGGATTATCGGATATCCGATAGGTCATATGTTGCCAATAAAGTTTTATTGGCGCTGCGAAAAGACGGAGCGTATATATATACATACATACATACATACATACATGCGCTTTGAGGCCTAAATTTTACGAGCGAAGGATATCGGGTTCCGCAGCTATTTCGGGAGTAATGTTATGTGTCGGTCTCGATTGGTCGGAGTTTATGTTGCCCGTAGGAGTCGCAGTTTGTGGTTGGTGGATAATTTAATAGATTTAATTTGCGGTCGGCTGCCCGCTGGACGCACAGCGCAGCTTTGTGTAATTAACTCGATTCGATTTCGCTATGGTGTGATTTAGATCAGTACTTCGTCAGTATCGCTGACCTGGCCGTTATAGATAATAAATAACTAGTAGTTCATCGCGAACTTGTCCCTCGCCATTATATTATATCTTGAAATTTTTCACATTTATTAAAATATCTCACAAACTACTATAGGTTCAAGAGTTGTCGCGGCACATACATACATATGTACATATATGAAACGTGTTTTCGTCCCAACTGTAATTGTAAACCTTACTCGCTTTGCTCGCTCGGTCAAAAAGATTTATGTAATAACGCAAGATTACTTAACCGTTTACGCGAATGATGCGGTAAAATTAAACTATTCCATCACATACTTGAGAGTCAATTCTATAGCTAATATATATTAGTAGTTCGTCGCGATCTTGTACCTCGCTGTTGCATTATTTCCTGAATATTTCTTAAACTACTGAATCGATTTCGATGCCCATCGAACTGAAAAATTCTATTAATGTTGCCTACATATATACCAAATTTCATTTAAATTGTAGCACTGGTTCGAGAGTTATTGCGGAATATACATACTTACATACATAATAAGTGTTTTTGCCCCAATTCCAATTGTAAACTAAAAAAAAGTCTAAAAATAAACTTTATCTTATTTTATAGGCATCCCTTTATGTTCATGTTATGTTTATCCATGTTGAAGTCTTTCTTGGGAACAATACAACGAACGGGACCTCATGACACTTGACACAAACGCAAAATAAACTCGTTGTATATTACGCTTATTACATTCAACATACTTATATTTTCTTTCTAACAATCAAGTCGCCGTTGTAATTAATGTCTTATAGACGAGTAAAAAAGAACTAAATTTGCCTAACAGCCTACGACCTAAAGAATATGAAAATTATAAGTTTATATATATATATTCACGAGCGCTGATATAGTGAAATAAACTATGTAACTAAGTCACTACACATATTGAGAAAATATTTTTACATATACTAATATAAGAAAGCATGAGAGTGACTACTTTGTTAGTGTGTTTAAGCTCGCTTATGCCCGAAGCAACAATTGATTGAAAAATTATTAGCATTTGATTCAATTTATGAGAAAGATCTCAGACTATTTAATCTGACATAGCAATTAGCAGCCGAGCAATAATTAAAAAGCCACTAACAATAATAACTAAAATAAAATAGCCTGTTGTTGTTACCATTTCTATAATTTTTACAGCAGAAAATCTTTTAGAGAACCACCTACTGTGCGGGAGATATTATAGTGCAAAATTGTATGTGCAGACAAAGCTCCTATACTTTCCTATACTCTCAAAGTCCCATGAGATAGGCATCGAAAACGACCGGAGAGAGATCAGACACAGGGTCTTCTTTTCACAGGCACATCCAACGATCATCATACTTTGTGGGCAATCAGACGCCCTGAACTAAATAGTATAATTATTTAGACACAAAATGACAAAAAAGCGACTTCAAACGCCTTAAAAGTGTACTTTTGTGACATTTCGTTATTTTGACTTAAACAATTTATATGAAAATTTTATGGGACCGTCCTTACGATATCCCCTTCGAACAAAAATTATGAAAGACAAAGAAACAAGAATTTTTTAAACTGGTTCACATATGACGGAGAAATCGATGGACGGGCAAAAAACACATGAACCTCCTCCTTTTTTGAAGTCGGTTGAAAAGCAGTCTTTTTCCGCTCCCGGTATTCGAACCAACGACCTCCGGTGAGGAAGGCACTACCACTAAGCCAATAGGACAGTTAACATTACAATCACAATAGCCCCAATAACATTGAAGTTGGCAAGCGCAATCTACGAAGGGATCGGCCGAATGGTTCCACATCACGAACTTAGAGACGATGGCTAGCGTCAGGCAATTCGGCTATTTGGGGTCGGCCATAAACCGATAGCAGTGAACGCAATCCGCGACCGTAAACTTTACGATTCACGTAAAAAAAGAACTAACTCGGTACCGGGCCACCGTAAATTCATGCTAATGTATTCTTTATTCGAGTTTAATGTGTATTCGGGAATTCCATGGTTATTTACGTATACGGAATTAGGGATGCGAACGTCGTAAAACACATCGATGTTTGTGAAAATATCGACGTATCGAAACATGGATGTGTCATATAAATAGTTGTGTTGCGTTAAACTTGCGTTTTCTTTATTTACTCGTTACCAAATTTAAAGTCAATCGAGTATGAATCGTTTCGGAGATCTGGTGATGAGTCAGTGGAAATCTTCTTATAGAGATTTGAATACTATATAATAAGTTTGTTTACAATTGTACTGTATTAGTAGAATTAAAGGAGCAAGGAATTTTTCGTCCGTTCTTTCATTCAATTCGTTCTATCTGACAGTGAACTATCCGTTTATATCTCGCAATGGATTTAGCTTATGTAAAACATCGTTCATAATTACATTAATTTATCAATAATCAGTTTTAAAAAATCAATACCCTAAACATTAATGTTTTGTTAAATAAATATCGATTTGTCAAAAATATCGATGCATCGTTTCCATCCCTAATGTACCGGTAAAGTCGATTATGAAGTCGCAGCTCGGTCGGTCGGCGTCGATTGTTTTTTTTGCCCCGTAAGGTGTTTCGCGGCACCCGTTTCCGCTGGCGGCTCCCTCGTTTCCGATTATCGTTTTTATTTCATCGCACAAGCTTCAGGTAGCGAACATTTGTTAAGATAAAACATTATCTTTTAACGGTATACATACTCCGTTCATTGATTCGGACGACTCTTATACTAAAAAAGTTTGTATGTTTATTTATATATCGTCTAGAATAAGATACGCTTTTTGGACCTAAAAGTCATCTTAAGAAAAATGTCATTGCATTTAAATTTGTATTCAATCTAAAACCCCACGCCTGATTGACTTGAAGTTTGGCGTTCACTATTAAGCAAATACAAAATAAATCCAGGCATGTAAAAGAGCAGAGAACAGCTTAGTTATTGTATACAATGCTATTTGCTGGTCAAAGTAACCTATCGAAAGTTCATCGACCCGATATTGTTACGATTATTTCGTCTGTTCAAAACAAATTGTTACACGACCAAACAAAACGTCTCCGTAATAACAACCTCTATAAAAACTTGTCCCTCGCTCATCCTTCACTCTATAGTCAAAACTAAATCCGTACATTTTCACCCGGCGTGGACAAAATAATAATAATTTAAGTTGTTTACTTATTGATTATATTTACTGTCCATGTCGGTTTATCGACTTGTATTGTCACAAATTATGTCGTTTGAAACAAATTCGCAACACCAAAACATCCCAACAATAAAGACTACCATAAAAACTCGAATCGCGGCAACTCGCCGAAAAACTATTACCCGTTCTGAAATATAGTCAAAACTCAATCCGTACCGCCCGGGTGGGGAGGTGTATTTATCTATTTCCCCCGCCCGGGCGTCCGGTTAACCGCCCCCCTTCCGGTTAACCGGGCGGCGCGGCTAAACGGCTCGTCGCGTGACCGCAGACAATAAGCCCGGGCGGCGTTAACAGCGCGCCTGTGTGTTGCCACTTTATATGTTGCGTCACCGGGGGCGGGCCCCGCCGCCTCCGCTCGCTCCACTAGGGTTGCCAACTTTTTTTTTTTTTTTCAAGTTTATAACATTTTTTGAAAAAAATTATTACATATATATGATAGTAAATTTCATGAAATATAGTTTGTAATTTATTCCTTTATAATAAACAATAATTTATTTAGAGTAAATTGAAAAAAAATTGGAAAGAAAATATTTTAAGCAAATCTTTATAATTGAAAAATAGCCTATAAGACTACATAAATTCTAAGGGGATTAAGCCGGCGTAAAAAATTTTTCTATAAAAAATAATTATACAAAATTTGTGTTATAATTTACATATTAATTTTATGCAGCTCGCAACCCTAGTACACGCGACATGTGCGACCTTCGCGGCGCGGTAGCCGATAAGTCGTTGTCGGAGCTTGTAAAGCTCGCTCTTGTTTAGCCCCCCCGAGAGCGACTCAATTGCCTTTTCCTTGAGGTCGACCCGAGTAATGGGATGAACTACAGATTAGCTCTCGACGTTCGAAAAGGTTCTTTTTGTACGGACGATTTTCCTCTTCAATTTTTTTAAAGGCTTCCCAATGAAAGTGAAATGTACTCTGGTGTAGTAAAGAGGTTTCCTTTAATAAATTTTGCCCTTTTCGTATCGAAGTTTACAGGTCGGTAGACGACGAATTCTGAAGAACCCATTAGATGCGGATGGTTCGCTCCTGTCTGCTTACAATTGCTCTAGGCTTCTTTCTTGGAATATGTTGAAACATTAAAGTAGATAGAATTTCTTTGATATTGATGGTTCCACTTCGTCTTAACATTTCTAAGTAGAATATACATCAACCTAGATATGTTGATTTATTCCAAAGTTACCTTTCTCGATTGAGGACCAAATTTACAAATGAAATCTCGTCCTAAATTTTTACATTTAAGTTATATAATATTAAATTTCCAATTTAATAGTACGTTGCTTAGGAATTCATTTGATTTAATCTGAAACTAATCTTTCGATCGACATTAAAAAGCGATGTATCAAACGGATAGCCGATAAGCAATCTCGCCCTAACTCAGGGGGTTATTAGCACAATTACGGGCGGGCTTGGAAAGGGTGGCGATGACAACACGATCGCTTTCACGCACGCAAACAAATGTCACGTGGCGTAGCTGCGCCTTAATTAAAACGATAATTGAGTCGACTTGCGAAACTCGTCCGACAATTTGGAGTTTCGGAACGCGGGAATACGCCCCACGGAAGCCGTCGAGTGTAGACGACTTTAATTTCGTGTTAGCGTCTACTTTGCGGTCCCGTGGCATATTTTAATACGCCCCGCGCTCGCACTTTGCGGAATTGCTTAAATAAATTAACGAACGAATTGAGCTCCGAGGTGGGATGGAAATCTGAATGGAATTATATACTTCTTTGACGGCGAACTGTTGGCCAACTTGGAGATCTTTCTGCAGCAATTTATGGAAGAATGTAAAAGGTTTCAGTAGAGTTTATATTGTGCATAAATCCGTAATAAGAAAGTTTAAGGGGTTCTTTCTTTAAGTTAAATGGGGCCAACTTGAAAAGGATGACGTTTTATTTATTATTTAACAAACAAATATTACCCAATATATTTTTGATATTGACATAAAAAGTGCGGGCTTTTATTTTTATTATAAATAATATAGAGCTATTTTTTGTATTTTTTTCTTTTTAAAAAAAACGGTGCCCTTATTCTAAGAACTAAGCTTTGTGTTACAAGGAGGTTTTACAAACATATATCACACACAGACAAACGCCCAAATCCGAAACAACTATTTGTAAATCGTACAAATATTTGCTCCAGATGGGAATCGAACCCACGACCTGCAACGCCGCAGCCAACGTCTTAGTAACTGCGCCAATAGGTCATCATCATATTATTTTGATGAGTCAAATATAGATAGTGTTTAAATAGTAGAGGAGAACGAAAGCCATTTTTATATAATACAAAATTTTAAACTCATAAAAAAACACATAAAGGAAGTAAAAAAACATTGAAACCCCCTGTTTAAACTACGCACACAAATAGAGGACACGAAAACGATATACAAATGTCTTCAACAAAAATCATAGTCTCAATAAAACCGTAAACTAGGGTTGGGCCCCGCTCAATAACGGGGCCGCATAACTTGTCGACGAAAGCATTCCATTTAATTGCGGGCCAGCGCTAAGGGGAGGGTAGAATCCCTTACAGGCTGCAATATGTGCGTCGACATTCCAACTAGTGTTGCGCGTTCGTCACACTTTAAAGAGCGATTCGCCGTGACAATATAATTTTGAAATGATTCGGTGCGGTTGAACAATCAATGATATATTTTTTTTTCGTTTCATGTGTTGAATTTTGGAATTGCTGGCAATTATGTTACCGCTTTGGAACATTAAATACGTAACGTTTTCTCTAATTATATATAAGAGGTACAATTACATAATTATACAAAAACAACTATTAAGTCTATATATAATAAAAAAAAATCAAAAAGATACAAACTTATTAACATTAAAACAATTTTCTTGCTTGCCTCGTGCATAAATAAAGAATAATGTCCGTATTCAATATGTTCCATTTGAGTAACTTAACGCGTGAACAAACAAATAAAAAAAGCAATAAAACGCCCTAATAAGGTAGTTTCGTTTCATATAAGCAATGGTAAAAGTTAAAAAGCTGCTTCTAATAATTTTATTACACACACCGCTCTAATGATAAACTCGTGTAATTGCCGCTCAAACAAAATACTTTAAGCGTTGGAATAGTTTTTCCTGTATTGTTTTTGCAGTGTTTGCGAGCGAACGCGCTTGTACGTCGCGCTCCGTTGCTTTGCTTAACAATGCATGTCGCAACAAAAACTATATCCTTTAACTAAGCTCATTTTATATGCGCACCGCGTCTTTTGCATTTTTATCGAGTTTACTTTTTCATTTACAGCTGGTTCATGATGCAAGCGCTTTCTAAGTATGGCCCATCAGCTTCCTTACACACCAGACAACGTGAAAGCGTTAAAACTATATATGTATATATGTCTGTCTTATCTAAAACTTTGTTGTAAGTGCAACAAAGACGCAGTAGTATACTTTTATCGAGCGTTTGCGTATTACCACCTCCATTCGCGAATAAACCCCCCATCGAATCAAGCTGAAACACTGTAACGTTTCCAATAACCCGAAAACCACTAAACTGTTCGACAAATAACACAATCCACGCTTCGCATGATTCCGCAAGTCGAAAAGGGTCGCGGACCTTTTTCGAGTCGTCTCGTTACGGGCTAAGACGGGAATCATTAGGAATTAAATTTCCCCTTTCATTAGTCCCTCAACCCTCGTATAATTCCGGACGTAGCAATAACAATATAAATCCCCCATCGAGTCGCGTCGCGCCGAGCGGGGGATTAAGGCTTGTGCCGACCCTAATTTAGGGCTGCCCCCGCTACGGATTAACCGAGCATCCGCTAGGGTTGTCGCCGCGCGTAAACTCGTTATACGTTAGGGCTGCCCCGCTTCGGATTAGTGAATTCGGCTAGGGTTGTCGCTCGCGTAAACTTGTTACGTGTTTAATGTTTTATTGACGGGCGACGGGGGAGTGCCTCGTTTAAATACGCCCGCTTCGTTCACGAAATGGCTTTATGATCCACTCATTGAGCGACTCTTTATGGCGTTGCGTTATTGTTTGATATTAACACTTTATCGCGTTTGAAAGCGTGGAATATTTTAAAAATTCTAAATTTTGAATATTAATTCATTTATGCCGATATATGTATCTTCTATTATTTTACCCGTTAGGCAACATTTGGGGAAAATTAATGTGACTATTTCAACTGATAAAAAAACAATCATTAAAATCTAATCAGAAGTGGTAAAGTATTCGCATTACATTGATATAAAAATAAAAGTTAAATTATGAACATGATTCTTTTTTTAAGTCAATTAAACATGAAAAGAGAACAAGGACAAGCTACACTTGACATGTATCTAAACATAAAGACCTTATCTATGTTCAATCATAAAATCTTTACACAGATAAAACCACACACAAATAGTCAAGTATCTAGATGAAACAGTAAAAATACTGTTTAAAATATTATAAGTAGCTTTAAAAAAGTATTTTTGTATTTCAATTATGGTTTTCGTCAGCAATATAAGAAGCATAAAAATTTATGTTGGGACTCAAACCATGCGCCTTTAATGTCTTGCCCAGATGTTAAAGTGACGGAACATATTAAGTTATCCCGCGCCGAGTCTCATTCTACTATATCGGATTATATTATGAAAGTTTCTCTGTTAACACAAACAGTTATAATATAAATAAAAACAATAATGAAACTCGGCATACTTTCTCTTACTTGATGTATAATTTAGTTTTTCGCTTCGCGTATTAATGAAGATTTCATTTACAAATAAAAACAACTAATGGACCACATATATTATTCGTGGTAGGAAATATATGTAGTTTTACGTACCTGTAAAACGACACACAGATAAGTTTGGGGCTGTCTTTTTTTGTGAAAATAAATTAAAAAGTTAATCTTCTATATCTAGTATTAATAAAAGTCTAAATGTGCTTACGTACGATATATTTCGTTGAAGTTAATAAAAGTGTTGAAATGCGTGCAAAAGTGGTAGAGAGTATTGCCGATTACAGTAGAAACAACGCAACGTATCCGCTAGACGCGGCTATAATCCTCGCGGTAATCCAGCGTTCACTAGGAATGCGAAAGACTTCTATCGATAAACAGATTTAATTAAATATATATTAAAGTTAGAGCCGTGGTAGCTCAGTGTCCGGGAGCTCGCCTTTAATTCTGTATACTCGAGGCGAACCTGAGTTCAAACCATGTCATTTTCTTAATTGCAATTTTAAGTGCTGATTTACCATGTGC
>DWHK01001361.1:0-11297 GCA_018247855.1 Graphium androcles
TGATAATATAACCTGTTTATGCATATTTGTTGTAGTAGTGTAAAACGAACAAATTTTGATAGATTTTTCGTTGAATAATTTTGTACGTTACAACTATTATTACTTTTACAAAAATGTGTCGGTTGGGGCAAAAAGGTCGGGACATAATGGGGTATTATCCCATTTTGCCCCTTATGTGTAGAATTTTTCCAAAACCTATTTAATGACAAATTTATTTTTTGTTTGCAGTTACAATGGTATGAAATTATAAACGTATATTCAACGCAGAGACTGGAATAGCTGGAGAAGACTGGCTCAGTGGATTCGTAAAAAGACACTCTGAACTTTCATTTAGACGACCAGAGCCAACTTTTGCTGCAAGGGCTATGGCTTATAACAATGTGACAGTTAACGAATTTTTCATATTATTGGAACGAGTTGTAGAAGAGTATGGCCTTACTACTAATAGGATTTTTAACGCCGATAAAACCGCCGTCGATAAAAATTAGTAGTGCATAAAAAGTTAGTCAAAGATGTAGTCACTCAAGGGTCAAAAGCAAGTTGGCCGCTTGTCATCTGCAGAAAGAGAGCAATTAGTTACAGCTGAAATCTGTTTTAACGCCGCTGGAACATATATACTACCAATGTTGATATACGCCCAAAAACAAAAGAAGAATGAGTTGCTTGATGATACACCATCGAGTTTTTGGGAGACCTACAGTGATAATGGCTGGATAACCTTACAAATATTTTTGACTGATTCAAAAAATTAGTAGAAACTGTAAAACCCACAAAAGAAAAACCAGCCAAACTGGACGGTCATGCGTCACACACAAAAAACATTGATTTGGTACATTACGTATGAGCGCATCATGTCATATTGTTGTGTACACCACCCAACTACAGACATAAATTACAAACATTGTACGTAGCATTTATGAGACCGCTGAGTACATATTATGGTGCAGAAGTGAAAAAGTGGCTAAGAAATCATCCCGGACGAGTAGTTCCACCCTACCAAGTGGCAAAGCCTACTTGGGCAAGCATATTTGCAAGCAGCGACAATGCTGACAACTATGAACGGTTTTAGGAAATGTGGAATATGGCAACTTGACAGAAATGTATTTACAAACGCAGACTTTATAGAAGCTGAAAGAACAAAAACAGAGACTTTGACGTCTGATAACATAAACCTTGAATCAACATTTCAGGTTCCAAATGCTTTAACGTCAACTCCTTAGCCTTTGACTTCTGCACACTTAATTAAAGAAAAGACCCCTGACAGACAAATACAGCCAGCAAAATATTCGTTTTCAGTGACCCCAGAAAATATTATAACCAAACAAAAATACACGGCAAAACTGTAATAGCTTCTCCGTACTAGAATATATATAATAAGATTCCATATCTCTAATGAGATTATAGAGATATGAATAAAATACAAAAGTAAATAAGACGACTGACAAAAAGACACCTAAGACTAAAAAGGAAAAACCTGAAAAAAAGAATAAAAGCATAAGACGCAAAAAAGAAAGTGACACAGATACTAATTCGTCTGAAGACAATGAAAATGATTTCCTTGGATATATTGTGGGTACTTATATTCACAGTCCACTAAAAGATTAGTTATCTGAACCGTGTGCCATGATTGGGCCCATAATTCCTGCGTATAGACGATGAGGATGAAGAGGCACACATATGCGAACGTTACCAACCAGATTAAAATGTGTACTTATTATGCCCCATAATATTTCCCATTTTGCCCCGAAAAGAAATATAAAATAAAACTGTTAGTGTTCTTTGCTTGTAAGAGATTTTTAGTAAACGTTTTGATTTTCATATTATAATGTTTCCGTGAAATTAAACTTGTATCCAATATAACTTTTGGTAGATACTTATTATTAATTATTTTATATTTGTCGTATTTATGGGGTCACAAACTCCCCATTTATAGTTGAAAGGGCTATGGTAATGCCTAAGAAAAATCTTGAGTCAACGCTTCCCCATCTAGAAATACATCAGCTTTTTTATGTTGTACATTTAGAGTGCAAAATTTGATACATTTAGTTTTTGTTTTATTATTTAACATTAGGTTGTTAATACCGAACCGATAGTGTGGACAGAGTATTGTTTGCTATGGAATAAATTAAATATTTCTTATTTCCTAGTCTAAATCTGACCAGAATATATATAATATTGAGATAAATAATAAGAATTAACTTAAAAAGTTTGTAAACAAAAAAAAACGATACATCTACTCATGACGTATACTTGTACTAGCGGTCCCGCAATGGTCGAACTTCGAGCGTTTTTTTTTGTCTAGGATTGTGCACTCATCCTCCGCATTAATTCTAACTAAAATTGTTTTTATATTTATAAATAATAATTTTATTTAAATTAGAATCTGTCCACTATATCTCATATGGTCAGGTGTTTTTTTAACCAGACAGAGACAATTCGCGTTTCTGGGATCTGCTATTAAATTTGTTATAATTTAAGATATTTTAATTTTATTTTTCTAACGAAATGACAACATCGCTTTGGCTGAAAAACTTTTTTGAAAGTGTATTTGGTTGTAGTGGTAGTTCACCGCGAACTTTGACCTCGCGATTTTTCACATTTATTTAAATATATTATAAAATACTGAACCGAGTTTGATGCCCATATACATATATTCCAAATCTCATTTAAATTGGAGAACTAGTCCGAGAGTTACCCAGTTATATAAAATGTGTATTCGCCCCAATTGTAATTGAAATTAAAAACAAAATATTGTATTGTAACTACTGTAATTGTACCTCAATAAACAAATAACAGTATAATATATACTATTAAGTACATACACATACACAGGACGAAATTCGACGAAGAACTAAGGTCGAAGAGGTAGGTAATCGAATCACGAGATTAAAGTGGACATGGGCAGGGCACTTGGCAAGACGTGACGACGGACGTTAGACCAAGGCAGATACAGAGTGGTGGCCCAGATATAGTAGGTACTAAGTGTACTAGGTACTCGGCCGGTGGGCAGGCTACCTGCCTGATGGTTCGACGACATTCGTAAGCCAGTAGGTCAGAATTGGATGAGATTAGCACAGGACCATAAGGAATGGTGAAAAAGAGACGAGGCCTATACCCTGCAGTGGGCTGATGTGGCCTGATTAGATAGATAGATAGATACATTATTAAGTAAAAAAATGTAAATTTATTATTTGATATGAACTTACCTGAAATTATTTAAAAGGATTTCTATTTTTAATTAACCCTGACAAAACCATCAATGAAAATTTTAAAATAAATATATATGTATTAATAATATACATATTCTGACTAATATAAAACACGTGTTGTACGTTCAGTAATACTTGAATAAGTATCTTGAATATAGTTATCACCTAACATACAGTAAATGTATTTATTTTTATTTTGTTGGTAGCCTTTGTTTGCAAGACTTACTTGGGTGGGAACAATGTGGGTGTCGGTGTACGCGCATCGTAAAAATTCTTTCTGATAAATTTCCCTAACGCGCCAAAAGAAGTATAACTTCAAAAATGTCATTTACAATTCTTAATTTACTTACTTCGATAATAACTCTTAGTAAATTAAGGTTGTCCTAAAGGAGATGTTCGGTTTTGGACCAAAAATGTACAAACTGTTACTTGTACAAACTAGTAGAAAATATTGGCAAAATTCCTTAATTTTTTACAACCATAGTTGATCCACTTTTGATAGGTAATACGGCCGTTGATTTAACGTGAAATGTCTGTGTCTCTTATTATCTTGGAATCATACGTACAATGGGTGGCACGACCGGTTCACCTGACATTTAAGTCCTTTAAGATCGATCGAACAATCGATTACATACGCCACATTTGTGGCCAAACTCATTGTTTATAAGCACAACACTAAAGAGCCAACTAAGAGCACTACGACGGACTTCTGAATTGCTCCGGTTGTGGTTAAGAGTTAGAATAGTTAGGCGTAATCTAGTTACACAAGACGTTTACTGATGGGTTGGCGGTATCATTAGCTTTATTAAGGCTACAAATGACTCAGCTGGCTCAATTCTGGACTGCGACAATCGGCTTAATCCAGCCGCATTAAGATACGAGTATGAACACAATCTGGTAAGCTCTTTTTGTCTTTGGGACCGTTCAGTCGATGTGGTTGGTCATAGTCTAGGTTCTTCGACCTCCTGTCTTCCCATTTTAAGTACTTTCCGCTATTTATGACGCATCATGGTACGGTGAGGTGGAGCCATAGCCGACGCATCCGCGAATTTTCTACGAAATTAAACTTACATCCAATATAACTTTTGGCACGATACATATTATTAATAGATTTATATTGGGGTGTTAGAGGGGTATTTAGTGGGCTATAAACCCGATCTAACGATACTACTTCCGTGTCAATCTAAATACTAACGATTAAATAACAAATTAAATAGCGCTCTATCTCTCTTTTTTAAACTCTAATTTTTAGCTCAAACTGGGCAGTGTATTACGCGGCATTGGCGCTATCTATCAACTTAACTTAAAAGCGTCTGAGTAACGAGTACTTCGTTCTATTCATAGATATGTAAATAAATCGTTCATAACCCTAAGTGTTAGAGATACAGCTCTCGCTGAGGTGACATGTTTTCGTTGTATCTAGTTTTGGAATTTACCCTCAATACCGAACTGAAAGAAATTTCAAGCTAAAAATTTAAGGTGTACTTCTGTTTATTTTTTGCTCTACTGAAATGATAAACGTTGTAACACTTACTCTATGTGCGTCTTAACACCGACAACGATGAAGTGACAAAAAGGCAGTGTGCGTTACAAATGAAATCTCTCAAAACAATTTTATAAATTAATTACACATTAGCTTCAAACGCCTCCACGTAATAATAAAAAACGACTACGTTTTGTTACCACTGGCTGTTGCCTTTGGCTTTACCCGCATGACATAATTTAACAATTATTTAAGGAAGTCCCGCCGAGGCAAAATGACAGGCAAAAAGTTTATAATTTAGTTTTCTGTTAATTAGTGTCGTACTATTTCCATATTCATTAATAAAAAGCTCTTATTTTGACATTACATACTGACACTTTAAATTTTTATATGTGTATATGTACATATTTCAATACCGACGAAAAAACGTTAACCTAAATTCATGAAATAAATAATTATAATGAGACAATAATACTATTTATTTAGTATTTATTATGGCCTGATGACCAGTTGGCGCAGTCGATTCCCAATCGGAAAAATTATTTTTATGGCCTACATATAATTGTTTCATATTTGTGTGAGTGAAATTTATATATGTAAATCGCCCTTGCAACGCAAGCCATAGAGCTTAGAGTTAGGGCAAAAAAGAAGAAGAATTATTAGTTCTGATTTTACAAATAACACAAACGGAAAAAAAAACAACGCTTGAGGGAAAGAACGGGAAACGCAATACTATGCCACACCGATTGAAAGTGTTGCAAAACTTATCCAGTTTAATGATTATTCGATATGGTGAAAAAATTAAATGTAGTTTTTTTATTACTTAGTAGTTCACCGCACACTTGGAACTCGCGGTTATTTTATTTCACATTTGTTTCTATGTCTCTTTAACTACTGAACCGATTTTGATTCCTAACGAACTTCAAAATTGTACTAATATTACCTAAATATATTCCAAATTTCATTTAAATTGGAATACTGGTTCGACAGTTATCGCGGAATATACATACATACATACATAAAATGCGTTACATAAATTTTGCCCGAACTGTAATTGTAAACCTCACTCGCTTCGTTACGAGAAGCTAAACATGTCTCCCTCATACTTTTTCACAAGCACCCGCAGAAGACCAACAAGGACATGTTTAAAATAGAAGTAAAGCCTCTACGATATCAAGCACACGATGTAGGCAATGAGCCCAAAAGGTTGTATCAAAAGAGAAGCTAAAATGGACCATGAACAGATGCTATCGCTTTAAACAGACCCAGATAGGATTTACCAGATCCTGGTCCAGTTGTTAGAAGCTAATTCTACAGCTCAGAATCATATTTCGCCCAAGTCTGGCCCTGCCGTGTACCCAAAGACAGGAGAGAGCTAAGTGTTCTTCATTCCAAAACCAGACAAGAAGGACTATAGCCTAAACTCCTTGCATCATTAAAACGCATACGAGTAAAAGGCTATGTGAAAGGGAGCTGAGGAACTATAAGCGGATCAATATGCCGATCATTCAGATCAAAACATTTATATGGCAGATAAAAGCACTGAGTCGCCATTACACCAGGTGGTATGTCGAATAAAGGAAGCATTCAACAACAAAAATATTTGTATGAGCACCATCATTGATATAGAGGGTGCTAAGAACAGAACTAGTTTAACAAACATAGCTGCAGCGCGGATTAATTACGGCGCTAAACCCGTAATAACAGGCTGAATTAATAAATTGCGTAGCTAGGAAAGGGCATATTGACATTTTAGTTAAGAGGATTAAAAGAGGAAAGGAGATGTTTCAGAAATGTATAGAGTTTAGGATATATGGTGTACAGTAAATACTAAATAACCGCCTGTTAATAAACCCTGTTAATTTCCAGTTTCTTGAAAATGAAATGTCAAATAGTTACAGTACTAAATACTTCTATATAGGTTAACATAAAATCCATAACCTCGTATAATTACAAAATTTCGGTTGAAATTGCTAATCGCTACTTAATTTATTTATTAAACAAACACGTCGGAACACAAGCCGTATGTGCGCCCAACACTTCTGTACGCAGATAACATGATACATATAACACGTACACAACGTGAGACTCGATCATGTGACGTCGTTATTGGCATCAGATCAAATTTGGCCGTACAATTAAGATTATATCTTGCCAATTAATCACAATCAGTTTAAATTAACATCATAACGCGCCTATTATATACTGTTATAGACAGATAGACATTGAGATGCCAATGCCTTTGAGATAATCGATTGCGTGAAATCATGGGCATTAGTGATTGTAATATTGATTGGCAGCGCTTATTTTTCGTGTCATTAATAAAAATTTGGTTATAACATATGTTTGCTTTGCTTATAATGTGTTTTAAAAACTTGTAGTGTAATTTCTAAATTATCATCGTCCTTAGCCTATTCACCCTATACATACCGCTTACGGACATATTGCGACGTAATAAGTGATGTATTTCTTTTACTCTAGTCTAAATCATCCGCGTTTACGAACTTTTTATGTCCGTAAACGTGGGAGATTGCTTTGTACTACTCATCATACTACTACTTATACTAGAGTTACGACAATCGCCGAACTTTGTGTAATTCTTAAAAAAATCTTAAAAAGGGGTACAAAGAATTCACTTCACGCATTAATATCTATTATCTATAGGGGAACAAGAAGAAATCGAACTACCAACGACCAGCCGGATTGCCAACACTACCTGCACGTGCTGAAGGGCGCATGAAATGAATGATGCTGAATAACGAATGCGAATGGACTCTGATAGAAAATAAGACTCTGTATATCAAGTCAATAGTGGTTTAACCATTTCTCCAAGTGCGTTCTCGGGCTCGGGTGGAATAGATCCCAGCGACCTTGGAGGCTAAATTCCTCCTAAAATGTTGATGCAAAAAGCAAGGAGAAACTACTGCAACTACATTCCATACACAGAGCACATTCGCTATACGACCCGATTAGCAATCAGCGCCGATCTGTGTCTGAGGCAGACGATGTGTATTTGGCTACAGGTCAAAGGCTGGCGGGAAACCAGGAAACATTGCTACTGGAATACTTTGAGGCTGTGCCATACCCAGAAGATTAGCAATTGGAATGTGCGAGGTCTTCTTATACCTGGCAAGTACATGATCCTTGAGGGAGAGATAGCCATATGTGGTTTAGAAACTATATGTGGGCTTTATAAGATTCATTGAAAAAACAGGGATATTTCCTTATAAAAATTCACATAACCTTGATAGAAGCAGAAACAGAGTGGTCTTAGCATTACCAATTAGCCAGAACAATTGTGTGATAGGTTATGAACCAGTCCGCCGTATCAGACTGAAGGTGTTACCAGTGAATCTGAATTTCGTTCAGGTCAACCTTTACGAGCTCAGCAATTCATGAAGCTATAGAGGACTTTTATACCACTCTAAAAGCCGCTATAACCAAAAGCCCAAAAAGAGAATTATTGTTAGTACTGGGTGACTTTGTTGACAAATTGGGAAGAACACACACCAGCTCTGTAGCTCTGCAGGTAGATTCGGCCTAGGCGTAAAGAATGAAAGTGGAGATTGACTTATACAGAGCGCAGCAGACAACGACCTAGTGATAGTAAATTAGTAAAACAAATAGTAAATTTCAACACTAAGAAGGCTATGGACCTGGATTACACTGGATAGTAGACATCGGAACCGGAATGACTTTATATTTATCAAGTCAATATGGAAGACTGCCACCTAAAATGCGCATACTCTACTTGGAACAGACTGCGGACTAGACTAACAATTCTTTGTAGCCAAGATGAAACTTAAACTGAAGAATGCAAGAAATCCTATGAAACAAAGAAGGATCAAAGCAACAGACAACTCCAAGTTTTTTGCTCTCGCAAAGCAATATTGGCAATCATGGAATGAAGCAGATAGCTGGACAGCCTCTAGAACTAGAAGCTTTATAATGAACTCCATAAGGACTTTCCACCCTATACATGAAAATCCACTCTGTTACCATAATCATATCTTGCAATTCATGGACCATAGAACACTATCTTCTACGGCAAAATGCAATGTGAGCTAAAAAGCTTATCGAATAATATTTTTTTAAAGACTATTGTCAAGGTCCATTCCTAGACAACAAGTTAGAGTAGTTTGCCGGAACAACTAACTTAGTGAAGACACAACTTTACGCGTTAACCGCTAAAAAGAAATCCTTTGTCGTATCTCTTTGATTCCAAAACCTTTTCCTAACTGCTAAATCATCGATCGCAATTCTCGGTGACACGTCGAGTAACATGCAGTTCTGCTGTCATTTAGAAAGCAAAGTCAAGTCATCTTCATAAAAGCTTAGCATCCTCAGCAGAGCGAGACAGTTTTTAAACCAACTTTATGCAGCAATATAAAGGGCAAGTTCACCCACATATGGAATACTGTTCTCATAGGGCAAAGGACAGATTAAAAAAAATATAGGGAGCGTCAAGGAGGCGCGCTCGGAGCCTGTAACCCAGACAGAAAGCGCTCTCCCCGATTCAGACCATATATAATAGACATAAAGAGACATAACCGCAAGGTTAGTAGGGCCATAAGAAGGTTGGAGTGTTGTTTCCACCTCTGGGCTGGGGCATCCCTGTACCAACTCCTCCTATTTGAACTTTGAACGAGAACATTGTTGTCAACCAAGATGTTTCCGATCGGTTTGATTCCTCGATCCTGCGAATACGCATAGTGCCTCTTTACGTCCTCAATCGCTTTTACCACGCGGAGTGTTCCAAGGAGTTGTTTGATTAATACCTGCTGCTGAGTTCGTTTATCGTCCGACGCCGGCAAACCACCGAACACCATCGTCACTATCTTGATGTTTGACAGTGCAGAATTGTGCAATTCCACCGTCAGTTACCTGCCACGCACAACATCCCTATGGAATCACATATTGCCAGAGGTATTAGGAGGTATATTGTGAACCAATAGGAATTATGGACCTTCAAGAAAAGAGCGTATTTATATCTCAAAGGCCGACAACGCTCTTGTAACTCCTCTGGTGTTTTTTCAATCAATCAATCGCTTTATCGTTTAGTTATAGGTATAATTTAGATGACAGTTATATTAGTACATATCGCTATAACTTGCTATATACGAGTAGGCGTACATTAATATAAATCTAGCTTTAAAATATCAAAGAGCTAATTACAATTTATTGCATTATTGAAATAGTATTATAACATAAAAAATCAATGTCAAAATTTAACATTCAAAATACTACCCTTCTCAAGAAATAATCGTACATATGCAAATGCGATTTTTCCCTATTCTTATTTTCATAGCTCTTTTCTTCTTTATGTCTGGTTTTAGTTGAGAAACATGGTTTATTTAAGTCAATGAACATACGCTTAAAGATGCTCTTTCATTTAAAATTTTGTCCACATACATTAGTTGAGTTATATGGATAGGTAACACTGGTGCGGAGCGGCACGTAATTATAAAATTTATTTATTTACTCCATTTTAATTTCAATTTGAACAATGTTTGATGTTTATCGCCGCGTTTTCCTTTATTTTTATACAACAGTGCAAAAAATAGCCCAAAAATAAACATGTCCTTTAATTCGTTTTATTTAACTAGACGATGAGGGCACAGCTGAACAGTTTCTATTCTTGTTCAGTCCGAGATTAGTTTGACTATCGATGTCGACCTCTGGAACGCCAAAATTGAGGTCGCCGTTCCCGATTAACGAAATGGGATTAGATTGGGTCGGATATAGTCTATATATTTTGAGGCGGTACGGAAATGGTGGCCATTTTCGATATCGAAAACGTTCGTCTGAGAGTAGATTATACAATTCGGGAGCTTTTAGGCTCCTACAACGGAATTAGAGCGGCGGCGGTTGGACAACATTAACGATTCAATATAGTCTCAAGTCTCAATCACTAGAGACGAGCTCAATCTGTAAACCAGATTAGCGGGAAGGACCACGAGTTCGTTTCCACACGGAATTTGTGTAATCACAATATGCAATATGCAAGAAATATGTTTTCATGGATATTGCCCGCAAGAACGCGTGTAAATTTTGGCAGGAGATACTTAATGGATCAAATGAAGAAATTAAAAAAAATATAATAAAATTTAATTTCTGCATGGATTTCTAGTAGGTACTAATGGCATATAGTTGTTTTGAATCATCGTGCTCGTTATTCAGATTTAAGCAGCGGTTCATAATAATAAATATTATGCTTTCATTATTTTTAACCTGACTGCGTCCAAAGAAAGGTTAAGTTTTTGGTGCACAGAATAAATTAACCTTAACTACTATACAAACAAATTAAAAGAGACGAAACAAAGGCACAAAAATCTAACAAAAAAATAAAAAATATAAACGAGCGAAACCACCAGCAAAAGTTAGTATTATATCTGTACTTATAATAAATCTGAATTATTTTTTGTTGTTCACTGGAAATACCAGTCGTAAAGGAAGAAATATTTTTTAAGCTATTGCATAACTTTTATCGCGGGCTTTGAGCGCGGCGACCGAATCAAAAAATTCCGTAACGAAAATAAAACCTAACACCCCCCACTCCGCATACCATATAGCTCGGCCGAGCGTTCGCTTAACGTGTATGTATA
>DWHK01001362.1:0-11296 GCA_018247855.1 Graphium androcles
CGCTTCACTCTGTCTGCTCTATAACTGCAACTTCATTTCCACTATATTACTCGCAGCGCCATCGTGGTGGATTTTGTAATTACTCAACGAAATAATATTTCAAAGAACCTGAAGCCAGTTTTTTGCTTTTCGTGCATACTAAGAATATCTTCCGTACTTAAGGCTCCATAGTTGAATGATTATACTTAACCTTTGCGCGAAAAAATAACAAGTGCTCTTGAATTTGCAAAAATAATGTGCAATATCCCGAAACAAATGAAGTCCGCGGGGTACAAAGTAAGAGCACAATTAAAGTCAACCTAAAAAATATTCTACACTTTTGTTTTTTTTTTCAAGCAATTACCAAGTGACCGCGATAGTCGGTATAATTTTATTGTTATCATGCAATTAGTTTGTCAATTGATAAATGCCATCTCATCTATACTTATATTATTAAGCTGAATAGTTTGTTTGTTTGGTTGAACTCACTAATCTTTTGAACTATTGGTACATAGTACTGTAAATTTCTTTTAGTGTTGGAAAGCCCATTTATGAAGGAAGGCTCTAGGCTATATAACATCACTCTACAACCAATAGGATCAATGAAAAATGTCGCAAAAACGGGGAAATTTTGTTCATTTTGTGACATCTCCTTTATGTGACGCAGAAGTTGCGCGGGTCTGCTAGTCAGATATAGAATTAAAATTTTCTTATTATTATAAATCCTATCAAATGCATTATGTTTTATTATCACAGATGATCTATTTAGCTGGCGTTACTTACTTGTTTTATCGTGTAAAAATATATTATAATAATTAGTAAAATACCTAGTAATATTTTAGTAAAGAGCTTATATACGTTTCCATTGGACATAATATTCTTGGCCTTTAACAAACAACACAAAATACATATAATCCTGTCTTTATCAAATATCATAAAAATATTCGAAAATCCTGTTATGTATAGACATACATACATGTGCTTGTAACAAACGTCTATAATATGAATATTCCTTGAAGCACATTCGCATATACTAACATACTATTCATACTGTCAGCTAAAGGCTGATTGTGTATAAAGTAGTATCTATTTGAATTTTGAAAGAATTTACAGCATAATATTATTTAATTGAAACTTATGTCAAAAATGGCTAGTTTCTAGAGCTGGCAGAACAAAACTTCTTTCTGGCCATTCCAATTCTCTTCTATACTGCTTTCTCTTATCAATCGTTCAAAGGTTCATATTGCATTTCACCCAATAATCCGTTCGTTCTCCAAAGCTAATAAAGCTCTTCTAATATGCATATTCATTTGAATTACCTTTCATCCTTTCACACCAGAACCGTTTCACTGACAAAACAAAACAAACAAACATGAAAACATCCTAAAAGCTTGCTATACATCGATGTTTCTACGTGCAGTTGTGCGCGTGCGTGCGTGTTGGTGTACGTGCGAGTGCGTACGCATGCGTGTATGTGCGCGCCTGTGTGTGTGTTCTTAGGTCGTGTGCTTTTGTAATTCATTTTTTAAAGCTGCCTTGCTATAAGATCTTATGTACAAAGGCCAGATCTCCAACAATCATCTGTAAATCATACAAATGATTTTTTCGGATGAGAATCGAACCCTTCGGACCTTCGGTCATCTAATTAAACTTTGCTTTATACTACTCAGGCTACTTCCATAAGCCAAAAACACTGCTACCCACTTTCGAACCAAAACTTTGATAGTTGTTAAAAAAACTTTTGACCACTTGCTGTAAAATTTAGGAAATGTATAAAGCTGTTGTCTGCGGTTTCACCTCCATGATTTTTTTATTCAAAATAGATACTTAGCGAGTCTTTTTGACCGGACGAGCGAAGCGAGTAATGTATACAATTTCAGTTAAGGTGAAAACGCATTTTATCCATGTATCTTTGTATGTATATATGTATGTTCCACGACAACACTCGAACCAGGGCTCCAATTTAAATAAAATTTTGAATGTATGAAGGTAATATTAGTAATTTTTTTAAGTTCGTTGGTCATCAAAATCAGTTTAGTACTTTTAGAGATATTGAAATAAATGTAAAAGAAAATAACCGCGAGGTTCAAGTTCGCGGCAAACTACTAATTATGTATAATTCTGGTGTACGTGTATATGACAGTGAACTCTTTCTAAACGGCTGGGCTGATTTTAATGCAATTTTTTGTATAATCACGTGCCGCCCTGTATGGTTTTTTGATCACGGTGTATAGAATGCCAGGAGAATAACAACGTAACTTTTGAAGACTGAATTAACTAAAATCGAAAGTATAAATTTATGAATAAAAATGCTTAAAAAATATGAGCACGAAAAATGTATAACACAACATAATCGAAATATTTTGTCAGTAGTATCAGTAGTTCTTATTCATTTGATAGTAAAATTTCGGAAATAGGAACTTTCATTCTTTACGTTCTAAACGTTCTTTTACAGATGTTTTTGAAATATAATTATTACCCACTAATTCTTTAAATTGTTAAGTTTTGAACACAACCGCTTCGTAACTCTCCTATTCAAACTTCATATCAAAAAATTTTATTGTTTTATTCTTCGCACTACACTGTCTATAACTGCTAACTTCATTTCATGTCCCTAGAGTACCTGCAGCGTCATCGTGGTAGGTTTTGGAAGTATCATTTCAACCAAATTGAAACCAGTCTTTTGCTTATTGCGCTTGCTAAGATTATTCTTCTTACTAAAGGCTCCATGGTTTCGATTTACAAGAGAACCCGATTAGTGGTTGTTATAGTTTGCCAAAGTTCAAATAGATAATTGTTGTTGTCGCTTGTTCTTATTAGGAGTTATAACACAAAAGCCTCTAATGGTATTAACAGCGAACATATTAGTAAAGAATAAGACAACAACACACTAAGACTAACCTATCAAAATCGAACTAGCCTATGTTGCGTGACATGGTGCCAAGAACGCTGTCTGCGCCCAATGGTTATACATAATGTTGGTACGAGAAAATCCAGCCCTTAGTCATCAGCCACTAAATAAATAAAAAAAAATAGACAAAAGAGATAAAAAGATACTCGCCAATGGATTAGAACCGTATCCAGGTAAAAGAGGTAACCTTGGATTTCTTATAGCCATTTTAATAACTTCCAAAAATACCTACAAAAATAAAAAGTATTAAAATCTGTCTACTTCGACAGTAGCCAAATAATCCCAAAAATGTTTATAATGGTTTCTATAGTAACAAAATATCTATAGTAACATATAATAATTGTTACAAGTAGAATGTATCTTTACCGTTATTGACCGAGCAAGCGAAACGAATGTGGTTTACAATTAGAGTTGGGGCGAAAATACATTTTATGTATGTATGTATATTGTCGCGAGGTCCAAATTCGCAGCGAACTACTAGTATTTGTAAAATATAATATAATATGAACTTCTTACGAAAATATGTAAATAACGTTTAAAATCGGCAGATTAATATCTATTTTAAAACAGAAGTTGCCGTGTATTCTCTTGAATTTGGGCACACTCCGAAATACCTTGTAAGCAGCAGTAGCGCTACAAAGTCTTTCCAAAATGATGTGCGGAAAAATAAATAATGAATCCGCCGTAATGAATTTTTATATACTATTTACTATAATAAAACCAGTTATTTTATCATTCCAAAATATAATCCATGCAGCTGTAGCGCTAAGAATTGCGCTACATATAGATGTTAACGTCACGCAACTATAGCACTTTTTAACACGGCTCTTTGGCACGTTGAATATTAAATATTTTTTTAATAAAATGTAATATAGTTGTTTGATTTCGTAACATCGATAGCTTCTTGTAGCGCAGTTTGTAGTGCTTCAACTACATAGAGTACGTAATCTTTTTTACGGTAGAAAGGCAAAATACAAAATGTCAAAATTTGTGACAATTAATTGACAGACACCAAATGAGACATCAGTCAGTCATACCATTATTTTGTTTGTTTACTATTTAATCGTATTCAATTAAGTTATTTAAAAATTGACAAAATGATAGATATTAGCACTAAAATAAACTCGTTCTTTATTTTTAACTCGACCTTTGGTCCTAAAGAAGGAGAAGTAAGTTTAAACGTCTAAACAACGTTCCGACATAATGTTTATAGAATTATTGACACCCTATGATGTTTACAGGAACTGAAACGAATATTGTTTTTCCACCCAAATCAAGTTAGTCCGGACACTAGAAAAATACAAGTTGGTTTATGTGAAGCTGTTGTAAAGTTTATGTCGTAAGTGGTATACCCTGTAGAGAAATCACCACACCATTAATAAATAAAGCAAAAGTAACACAGATGCTAATCGCTATTTGTTGTTTTTCTATCCTTTTATAGAACATTTTCATCGGAACCATGTGAAGCCTTACAAACCCAAACTAACAGATACATATTTTATCAACCAGAGAAGAATTATTGGATGGTGCTGGTAATATTATTATTTAAATTTTAATAATAACTTAATATAAATGATAACAATCAAAGTGTGAAGTTTAATCATTTTAGGTAGTGAGGATTCCATATGCTACTAAAACATTATCGTCTATGGGAGACAAAAAGGGAGATATGGTAAAAACATGAAATAAACAGAATATAATAGAAATAATGATGTATAGAGTATTTATATGAGTAATAATCCTTGCAGATATCACCATCTGTGATGCAAAATCTTCTTGTCACTGCATACAAAATGTTTAGGATGTTTGTAGGCCTATTTGCGGACATACCTGCTGAAGATATATACACAAAATGTCAACAGTTTTTCACTCCTGTAAGTTGTTATTATAGATATAAAAATATGAGATTCAATGTCTATTTATTTTAGGTTAGTATCCATAGCTATAATAAAGTCTTTTTAAGTATATTAACAACCTTCTCATCTCATTTCAGTTCATTCTGTCAAGAAATATATCTAATGATGTCACAAATATAATTCAAGGAATAAATTATCTACCACTGGAGAAGAATTCATTTTTCAAAGTTGTGTGTTTTATTGATCTATTAGAAATTAATTATCCAGACCTTAAGTGTGTGGCTTTTGTGTACAATGAACAACTTATTTGGTATGTCATTTAAATTATCAAATTAATTATAAAAATTATATGAAAATAGAAATATTTTCTATCAAAGATTATTAAGTTAAAAAAAGCATCTATTTGAATAATAAAATTTGATGAAACAATTCTAGGAATGGCCTTGCAACAAATGACATGCTTACTTTGTACCAGTATTTGGTACAGAATTTGCTTCCAAAACAAGTTGAAAAAGAAATACAAGGTGGTGCTGTTACAGCTGCCCAAAGGCATGGACGCTTTATAAGTCCACCAGATGGCATTCACACAAATGAAGACATTCAAAAACTAATGAAAGTATTCCTAACATTGGAAGATGATACAGAAGTAAAACAGTATTATTTAATAATTTATAGAACACTTAGTGCAACTATCTGTCTTACAGTTAATGGTAAACAAAACTCTAACCCCCTCAATAATTTTTTATTTGAAAGTGCAATTTAATAATTTGCAATATAAGACATATCTTTTTAATTTTTATTTCAGCTGAAAAATCATTAGATTTAGAGTTATTTAAGTCTCTTGATGCTTTTATTGGTCCTCAATTATATGCTATAGCATCAACAATAAGTGAGCAATGCACAGTGCATGCCTTGCAAAATGCCCAACTTGCTAATGCAGAAAATAAGTTTTTGTACTATAATAGGCTAAATTTAGCATTTAAAACTTCAGTAAGTATTATTTTATTTTGTTTTAAATTTCTGCATAAAAGCGAATTTATAATTTAAATTATAATACTGATGTAAACAATTCAAATTGCAAGTGTAAAAATAGCTGACTGTTGCTCTATATTGTTTTACTACCAATATTCATGAACTACAAATAATGAACTAAAAAATTATAGAAACAGTATTAACTTTTGAAAAATATTTAAAAAGCAGAAATCAGTAATCAGCAGAGTTAATACTCTGGCAATTTGCAACTTTTATTTTAATTTATTCAACAACAAACTCTAGGTACCTTTATCACTAACACCATCAGCAGCGATAAAACCAGAAGTATTAAACATAATTGCTGGAATACATACAGATAGGAAAAGGCAAGTATGAAATGACTCAAATGACTTTTGGTATGTACCACATTTTCTTACAGCTTTAACTTATTTTCAGTCTTGGCAATTATGGTGAAATCATTATCAAAACCTTAGATGAATATTGGATAAGTGGAAAATCATCTAATGAAAGAGAATTCTATGTTATTATACAGAAGAAAAATGCTAATGTTATTGAAATAGCTGGTACTTGTATTTCAATATATTAACTTATATTATTATATAATTAAGAATCTTTCAATATATATTTCTTTCTTGCAGAAGAGGTAAAACAAATATGTGATGCTCAGATGAAGGGAATTTTCTTCTATCCTATTTAAATAACTATAACATGAATAAAAAGGTACAAATACTAAAAAAAAGACAGTGTTTTAAGCAATTTAATTTATTGTTAATGTTTTATATATCCATTGTTTTCTCGCATTAATAAAGTTTTTGTTGATCTAAATTATTTACATGTATTTAATTCTAACTATATGCTAGTCTACTGATGACTTGCTTTCTTTATTTCTAAATTTAATATATGAATTTATTATGAGGTCTTTATTTTCATAACCCCATGATAATAATACGAAAAATAAACAAATTATCCCTATTGCAATGTGTAATAACATTCCACCAGGCAGTACCTTATATTCGGATATCTTGCAAACACTCCCAGCAACAAATAAAGTTATTAAAAATATTTTTCCTACATAAAGACCATTTAAAGGTTTATAATTAGTATTTTTATACTTGTTGTGTATAAAATGAATACTGTGAATTATTCGGGCGAACATATTGATACAATTAGATACAATAAAACCCACTGGTCCTAAGAAATAAGTTAACATATAGGAAAGTACAAGAAAAGTAATTGAGAAGAAGACCATTAAATAATTATAACTATTAAGTTGTGCACTAGTCATTGTGGCAAAACAATAACATTCAGTAATACCATTTATGGCTAACAAAACAATTGCTAAACAGTGACTTCTAAGTAATTGGACTGGCAAACCACTTTCAACAAAGGCTGCTCCGCCATATAGCTCTAGTAAAGTTCTTGAATAACTTTGTCCAAATACAAGGACTACTAGCCCTATAGAACTAACAATCTTACAAACTTGAGAAAGGACTGCACATGATTCTTGAATTTTATATTGGTCCTGTTTGTGTATTGGTAATTCTCGCTTTACCATCTGAGTAAAGTAGAAATAGCTACTGTCTTCAATAGGTCGGAATACAAATCTTGCTGCTAAGCTACCCAAGTTGTTAACAACATCATAAGTAGCTTGTTCTTTAAATGTCATAACTGGACTAACTGACATTACATACTTCTCTCCTTCTGTTAGTAATTGTTTAACTACACCCTGCTTTGCAAAGCTTACAGTTAAAGTGCTTAATTTCTTATTAAATGACGAATTAGCCAACTCTAAGTACTTTGGCATGAAATCTTTTAAAGATGTAAATGTAAAGTCTTCCATATTATCAAATAATTTATGCCAAAATGGTTCTGGGATATATTTACTTTTAAGCATGCCCTTGGCATATAACGGTTTGCTTTTTATATACCAATAAAAGAAACCATAATAACTTATAACAATAACTGCTATACTTCCAACTTGTGCAACAGAAAAAGCAATGAGTGCCAGTGATCTATCATAAACAATAACAGACACAAACAACAATGTTCTTATAAAAATGTGTATGGAGTCAAGTGCTACCTTTAATTTTACAAAACAGAACAGTTGTGCAACTAGAGCCATGTTAGCTGAACATAGTTCTAAAACACAAGAAAAGGCAACTGCCCAGCAGCCAAATACATATTGAGATGCATATTCTGGGTGACCTAATGGTAATATATTAATCCAAATATATACAAATACTAAAGACAAAATGCTACTGATTGGTACTGATAACCAAATCTGATTTATAATATGACTCCATCGGAACTCATCCTTTTGACCTAAACAAGCCCTGTGAAATGGTTCTCTGCTTAAGAATAATATAGTACTCTCCAGTAGTAGCAACCGCACATTCATTATACCCAGAACTTCATGTCCAACATTTCTTATCACCCATGCATTAGTAATAAAAGTTACACAGCGAAACAATATTTGAAGTATTATATTAAAAGATGCATTCTCCAAACTGCTCATTAACAAGTTTCTTCCCATGATTATATACTGTTTTCGTACTATACTATATCAGTTCAGACTGCAATAGCGTTTCCTTCAGTAGTATTGCTTTGGATACTGCGCTTGGACACGTAAATTTTTTTGTTTGATATGCATATCACGAACCAATGATCTTCATAGGTTATAGCTATTTTCTTAAATTGTTCGTGAGGCTCAAATGCCAATGGGTCAACTCTATAAACAGAAAAAGAAAATGTTATGACATCGCACTTCGACACGTTTTGTATCTATATATCTATGATTATACTTACGTGTTCGAAAGACTGATAAGATCAATTATTATTGTTGCAATACGTTCATCATTTTCTAGTTCTCCACCAGATTCAAGGACAGCTCCATCCTCCGTCAAAATTAAGTATCCAATTTGGTCTGGAATTTTTTCCATTATAACTGAAAATACAACTATAAGAGTATTAACGTACGAATTAAGGAATTAAAACAAACAACAGAAAGAAGCATATTCATCATCCATCAATTTTTAGTGTAAACATAGACTAAGAATTTTACAAATAGTTGCTAGATTAACAAATTTTGTTTCCCTAAAAAGTACCTAAAAATAGTTATGTTCCGAGACAAAATTAAAGTCTAATCTACATCATTACTGGGGATCACACACCGATCCACTGATTTAAGCCTTAATAATAATTGTATTTATGATATAATATTGACAAAATATAACACATGTAAACAACATTCATTATCATATCACATATAACTACTATTTAACAAATAAAACTAAATATTAAATTAGGTACGAGAGGAAGATGTGCATGGTTAGGAAAGAAAGAACAAACAATTATAATCTGACCAACCAACCAATCAACAAACCGTCTACCAAATGCTCGGTGAAATGAATATATATACAAAGACCTGGTACTACTTTAAGGAGAAGCCCTACAGGCCAATACTCAGATAACTGTTAGAATTCTCAACGAAATTCCGCACGGACTTCATAGGAGTAAACGAGTTGCATGAAATGTCGTCTTACTCACTCATGTAGGTGTTTATTATTACTCGTATTTTATGTATATATATACTTCATTGACGTTAAAAGGAGAATAATCTCCAAACATCAAAACATGACGTCGAAATCATTAAAATTGAGATTACACAATAGCCGAAATTCAAGGGCCTGAAATATAAATAAAAAGCTAGACGAAATAAATATATTTTAAATAATAGTAAAAGAATATATTCCTTGAAGTATTATTTTCTAAGATAAATGTAATCTGGCCACAAGAGGGCTGGTTCTTTTCTCGTGCAAAGGTGAAGTATAACTATTCAGCGAGGGAATGCAGTTCTTGGCACCATGCCGCGCGAAATAGGTTTATTAGATTTGTAGTTAGGTTAATTTTCTTGTTTTGTAAATATTTTTGTTGTTATTGTAATAAATTCAAAAAATAATATATAAATCATTAACTTAAATGTATTATTATTCACCTCGACGCACTTCTCTCTCCCTATTACTGCTAACTCCATTTAATATCGCTATTACTGGCAGTGCCATTATGGTGGATTTTTGTGGTGGTTATTTCAAAGATCTAGTCACCCAGGTTTTGCTTATCGCGCCTATTAAGATTATTCTCTTTAGTAAAGACTTCATGACTCTATGGCTTATGATCTCATCTGTACTGTTCTCAACTCTGTGGTAATTTGTGATTTGGTCAATCGCTAATGTCAGTATTATAATTTTTGTGAAAACATATTTCAGGTGAAATTATTAATACCATTACTATTTGATTCATAATTGTTTCCATACATATTCGTAACAAGCAGCTATAAATAATAATATCTTACCATTACAAGGACTTCTGGTACGATACACTTGCTTTTTACCTATTGATTACATACCCAATATGTTTAATTGTTATTTAGATATCAAGTGTAAAGAGCTTAATGTGTTATTTATAACTTCTGTGATTTAATTTTCACAATCGTAATACTGCATTGTAATCGGAAAATATATTAACGGTTCATATTTATCTTATTTTTATAAATATTGTTTTTTCTTCCACAAATTAATCTTTACAATCTGCCAATCGTACAGTAACGTACAACTCTTCAGAAGGCGCAACAATGTTGAGGTTTCGTCCCAAATTGGGAAGTGACCGTAACAGCGAGTGGCTCTGCTGCTTCTGCCTGCATGTTCGCACTGGGACTATCCTATTGGGGACATGGCATCTTGTAAGTTAAATAATTTTTTGAATAAACAGTATAGACATATAATATACTTAACTATTCTTGTGGGATTAGTGAGTTTTCCCTCAACTATTAGGACATAAGTACATATTGCACATGATAAATACTAAAGGAGCACTACAAATCAATCACATTAACGGCAATTCAGTAACAGCAATTGCGGCCTCAGAGATGGCATTGCTCCATAAAAATTATGAAATTTTTTAAAAATTAAGCATTTCCCAGGTATTTCAGTTTACACATACCTAATTAATTAGAATTTTGGTAATTGTTCAGATTACAGAAAATATAAAAAAATTCTATCGGAAACTATAAAAAATTTCTATGTGCAAAAAATATTAATTGATAGAGATACGTAATTAATAAAACCCGTATAAAGCGAAATTTTGCGCAAATGATAAGTTTTGAGAAAAAAAATATAAAGTTCATAAGTTGTATGGCCATTACCGACGTCAAGATAGTGATATTTATACTTCCAATAATCTTTAATGGATTAAGAATTATAGTTAATAAAACACGTGTAATACTAAATTTAAGGAAAATATAGTTATTTCAAGTTTTATATTGTTATTAGAAAAAATATAAAACTTGAACATAACATAAACGTAATGTCTATGACCGCCGTTTTGAAAATCGTAATTATTTTGATAAATGACTTGTGGTCAATGATTATATTACGGATATACTGTTGGAGCATCCCATCTCCACATGATTCAACTCTGTCCTAGAGTGCAATTTAAAAGTGCGGAGCCAGAAGTTTGCAAAGGAGGTCCTGAGCGAAAAAGCGAGCCGGCGACTATCCAA
>DWHK01001363.1:0-11295 GCA_018247855.1 Graphium androcles
GCGTTGGAGCGTGTGTAAGTTACAAAGTTTTGAAAACGAATAGAAAAATTAAAATTTTTTATTCGTCCACATCCGTAAGTATTAAGTGCCTGCATAGCCAACTAAAAGTATTTTTATGAACTTTAAATATTTCATATTTATATTTTTATTAAACTTTATTGTTCTTTTTTTATTTATTTTGCACTTTTATAACACGTTAAATATTTATATCACATCGAATTTCAGTACTAAACAATTTCTCTGGTCTGATTAACTCCATCTATCCGTGATCGTCTAATTATTATTAATTTGTTTCTTATACGCGACCTGTAGGTGGCGCTACTTTTCATACATTAATTTTCGTTCACACATTTGTATGAAAGTTTCACCACCCGCACGTGGTTACATGCTAGGCTCAATACGTAGCTGTTTATTTGCGGTGCGGTAAGTGTGATAAAAATTATTTACTGAACATTATTGAGTTTTACAAACTTTGGAAATAGTGGCATAGTTATTTGTTTTTTATTTATATTACACGCTTTTAAAAACAATTGTGAATACCAAATCGTATATTATATAATAAATCGATTTTAAACGATCAGCTACATAACTACCTCTAATATCAAGAAAACTATTTTAAATTTGATAAATAAAAAAAAAAAAGTGAATATTGTCCCAATATCCATAAATGAATTGTAGACGTGTTAGATTAAGGTGGTCAGGAAGCTAAGTATTACGCGGATTGTCACAACACAAATACGAGTAGATGCAGCAATGGAGCAGCTTTTCAAATACATTGAAGAATGCGATGGTTGCCAGTTTTCACTGGCAAATTTTAAACGTATTGTAACAGTTGACCATATTCCTGACGTTGAAACAATAAAAATTATGCTAATGAACCATTATAAAGATAATATTGTATTCTCTATTCTCTCATGTACCCTTCTACGTGCTTAGAATAAGTATTACCAAAGTGCACTCAGCATATTCTGTTCTTAGGTGCATTCACTGGCTGTGATACGACCTCAACTTTTTCCAACGTGGCAAAAACGTGTTTGTAAACAAAATTTGAAAAACGAATTGACTTGCAAAATGCTGCGATTGGTTTTAAAAATGAATGCAAAGATATTAATGAAATTTTTAAGGCTGGTGTTACAAGCACTCTTGCTTTATATGTTGGCCCCCAAAAAATAAAAAATGTTAATTTACTAAGATATAACTCTTTTTTCAAAGCAACTACTAAAACGACGTGCGTTAAACTGCCGTCTTTACCACCTACTGCAGATCCTGCTTTTGAACCCTATAAAAGACTATAACTGCAAATTCATACATGGCTTGGAAGAGAAATATCACCAGAAGAATGGGGTTGCAAATATGAATACGGAATATTAATACCGCTAACGAATGACGCAGCGACCAGCTCCAGAATCTTTACTGAAAATTATTTTTTGCACATGCAAAACAGGATGCGGAGGATCTTGTGGGTGCAGGAAAAATGGATTAAACTGCACTGCTGCTTGCTTAGAATGTAATGGCGACAGCTGTACTAATCCTTCGCCTACAATCTACATTAATGAGATCAATGACGACAACAATAATGAACAATAATGTATATAGTGGATGAAATATTTCTTATGAATCATTACTCTTTGCGAAAATCTAATAAATTAACATTAAAGTTACTATGCAAATAAAATTTATTAAATATAAAATTGAAATTTTCACTACAAACATTATGTTCCCCCTTCCACCTCCCTTGTTTCAATAAATTAGTGTTAAAAATTGTTGTAATCGAGATTGGACAATTATTTTAAACTTTTTTATTTGAGCTTTTAATAATGCAGTCAAACACTCGTTATAAACATTCATTGACAGGCCCTGGGTTCTGAGATTTTACAATTTTTATGCCTTACGGCACTCCACAATTGCTACATGAAAACACTAGGCCTCATATTGCTTGAGAAACCATTTTAACATTACAGGACCTACAGTTAGGAACATCCGTCATCAGATTCGGACAATTTTCTAGATGGTAACATTTAAAATTAAACAACTTTACGGATTATATCGCGGTTTATTTTAAATTTTATCACCCGACGTAGGACTCCTACCCGTGACCATGAATGCTGCAAAGGATTCGAAACGTCGGGTGATAAAATTTAAAATAAACCGCGATATAATCCGTAAAGTTGTTTAATTTAAACTGTTATTCTCATTTATTCTTTTTGATTGCCTTCATTTCGGGTCATCCATAAATTACGTCACATTTTCTTTGACCCATAATTTATTTTTACCTTATGCCCCTATACCTCATTGTCACAGATTTATACACTTTTTCGTTGTAGGTTACACCATATGGCATTTTGTTAACCTTCTCCCTCCCACTGTGTGACACAATTTATGGATGGGACCTGTTTAAGAGATTATTGTCTCTATTCCATTATTTAGTAATACAAAAAGTTTAACTTTATTACTTATTAAATATATATAGACCTTCATATTAAATCAATACGTAAACTGTAAGTTAATAATAGAGAAGACTTATAAAAAAAAATACTAAAGCATTTTGCAGCCGCAGATGTCACAGATTCACTAAAATAACCACAAATAAACAAATTATTCCATACAACAGATATTTGACTATTTACAAAGTTAATATGCGTTTCACATTTGATCAATGACATAGAAAAGACGTAACATACTTAAGCTATGTTATTAGCTGCACTATATAATGCACCACAGAATGAAAAGAAAAGTAGAACTTCGAAGTCAAGAAACAATTTTAAAAACTTCTAAAGTGAAAGAAATCATAATAAATGAACATACTTTTTAAAATTAATATATTTTTGTCTACAGATTTAAACAACTTGTACGAAAAATGTACTTAAAACTTGAAAATTTACTATGTAAAATGTAAATAAAAAAAAGAAATAAAACAGATAAAACTTATATGGTCACTTAAAAGTAATACAATTCGTAAATAAAATTGCTAACGCAACTTTGTGATTTCTTTTGCTAAATAATTTCATTCAACTATTATTAACGGTTTGTTTTAAAAATTATTAATCAAATAGTGACTTTAAAGTTCCAGAAACTATTAACAGCTAAAAATCTTAAATGGCTAACAAATATTAAGACCTTTTAGACATATCACGAAGTTTACAACAACTATTTTCGTTTCACGTTTAGGCCAAAAAGTTTCCTCGATACAATGTTACGCATTTGCCGAAACAAAAATATTTTACAAAAACCATAGACAGCTCGAAGACAACTACACGAAACTACAAAATACATCTATTCCCTAGCAATACGTTATAGTAAAACGAAAATTATCTCAGTCTATCATTGATATACCGCTGGTAACCACTATCGTCCGATATAGATCACTTACCAATTAATTAAATTTAAATGCATTAAACCATAAATACATTTTCGAGACTAGTCGACAAGGTCTTTGGCCATGATTGTTAAAAAAAAGGGAAAAAATAACACCTCGCTATACAGAACGAATTATGATTCTTAAATCTATGAAATAATAAAATATCATCTCTATGAAAAAATCCATAATACAACGGGTTACAAAAGGCGATTTCAATATGTACTCATTATTGCCAGCATAATTAAATTTGCTCGATCACTTCTTAAAAATATAGGGTCGTATAAAAGTAAAAATTGTATCGTAATAAAATCCATTGGTATAATACACTTAACAACTAAAACATTCAATTGTGAGATATCGATTTGTAGACGATAAATTTAAAGCGGTGACATGAAACGCTTCGCAAAATGGCGGGAAAGTTTTACATTTTGACGTTTAGCTTTTTTTTTTTTGTGAAACGGTAAAAAACCGTGTTTTCAATCGGGCTGTCGTAATTTAATTTTCATTTCTTTTTTGGAAATTTTAAATACATTCAGTTAAATTTGTATATCGAAATAAATTGCAATAAAGCGTAGAATATATACTATAGAAAATAGTCTATGAGCGGCATAGAGTTTTATTCGTCTCACATTCAGTTACCTCATTGATATACACAGTTCATTCCAATAATATATATTCTCAAGCGCTATAACAAACGCCATCATACGTCGTGTACAAAAAATATAACCTCACAATTATACGCACATCTAAACTCTACATTAACTATATCGTGCGACGTCCGTATATAATATACATATGTATATATTTTATTATCTATAATTTTCCCCCCACGTCCTTCACTTTTATTAGGAATAATCCTTCACACAAGCACCGATATGTCGAAATGGACTAAAAATTTCTCTTTCTCACAAATATTACTACAGCTCGATTATTAGCATCTTTAGAATATCATTTCTTTACGCATCTAAGGACTGGCGACGCATAAAACAAACCTTTCACGTCGCACCTAAATATAACCACGGTGGAGGTTTTCATTTAAAAAATTTACTACACATAAAAGCACGTAAAACAACCAGGTACCCGTGTTATTGTTTATATTGGACGATTTTAATAAGGTTTAATTCAGAAATAATTTATTTAAAATACGATTACTTTAGGGGTACATCGACAAATGCTCTGACCAACTGACGTTCAAATAATCACTGTTATGTTTTAATATACTTTTGCTCAAATGAGTAGAGTTAAACTTTGAGTAATTTCAATTAACTGTCCCTAATTAAATCATAAATGTATAATAACTTATACTATAAATTATAATTAATTACAACCTACTTAAAAAATAAAACTTTAAACATTTTTTAAAAAGAAAATATTTATGTGTATATAAAATATTTTGTAATCCATTATTAAAATTGGATGGATGTTATAACTAACAATAAATAAAAAAAATATTAAAGAGCCCAATGACTAATACACCCCTAAAGCACCTACAGTTGGCATAAAAAATACATTAAAAACTAGGCTTATTGTCATAAATATTATTTACTACGGCGAAAGGAATGGCAAGTATTGAGGTATGCCTCGGCTATTGGCGCCATCTTGAATTGCCGTTGGAAAACGCGCGTTTTTTCATTGACAATATATATATGTATATATTGACACACACAATTCCAAAAACTCATTCATGAAAGTCTACACTAAATTATTATTGTGCGATATTTTTTAAAATAACCTTTTTTGTCAACTTAAAACGTAATAATTATAGCGAACATTAAAAGTGATGTAAGATATAATCTGTTGTAATCATAGACTAAAAAACTTTAGATATTTCCAACGGCCTATCCAAAAGGTTCAAACCGAGTTAAATCAAGTGATTAGATACACAGATACGAAGCGTTAGTAACTGACGAAAGTCGAAAAAGTTTTTATATAAGAAAGCACAAGACATAACTCAAAATACTATTAGAAACTTGCTGCTCATTGAATTGGAAGTAATTATAAGCGTTAGTAAATATTAGCCAAAACGATTAAAGTCAATTTCACTTCACAAAGTGCAATTCTTAATTCAACGATATCTTGCGTTACAAAAATATATAAATATTAAAAATTGTCATTGACGCGTGGATATACTAAGCTGCCTGTCGCCCTATACATATATAAATTACATTAAAAGTTTCATGTTAAAAAAAATCATGGCACAGAATAAAAAAGAACAACCATAGAGAAGTCGCTATCAATGGGACAATACATAATATATCGCACATAATCATTTGCATAGTGATGTGAGTAATCGTCATCGATATACGCTGGTAGTGATGCGAATGTGTTTTAGAAAGATAGATATCGATTTTAATAATTGACAATTTTTTATCAAATTAATAACGACTGGTTTATGGCAAAGTTTTGTGTGATTTAATCGAAATCATGAGAAAACTATTGCTCAAGGTTAAAACTACATACCCTGGTTCGGGGACGAAACCCTTTTTTCATACTTTTCATACAGCCTTTACAAATGTTATTGTCCATACCTCCCAAAATTAAGAAATATATCGGGGCCCTATTTGCTTTCACGTATACAAATTAATGGAGCTTTACAAAACAAAAAAGTTTACATCTAGAGAGAGACAAAACGCAGCTCGTTTTGATTTTAAATCGAAATCTATACAAAGTTCAGTGCGGCCCAAAACGTTATTCTAAACACCCAAAGCCCTAAGATGAATTAATTAAAAAACCTTTAAAAACTGGTTTATGTCATGTGTCTGCTAAAAATATTACTATCCACAATATTTTGCTAACTAGGAGAACCGAGAACTCGCTATACCGTTTTTTTTTTATCAAGCTCTTACTTGTGTTGTCTATTAAATCTTTAGGGGTACAAATTACCTAAATTATTTAGATAATAAGCGGCCCGTGTATCTAACAGCAACAAGTTAGTTAACAATCTTGAATTATGTAGCTGCAACAATTTTTGCAAACAGGCTGAATGTAGCCAGAGCGCCGTTACCATGACAGTTCTGACATCTACCGTAGACGAATACTCTTGAATTAAAGTCCTCTATTAAAGTTAGCGATAGATGAGTTGAAATAATCATTTCTCTGAACGACCAAATAACGCTTGTTAGCGGACCAAGCAATAAAACCACATTAGCAGCTAATATGGCCTGTTTATGTTCGCAGCGGAGCGCAATATAAGACTTTCCATACCCAGTAGGAAAGCGGGCCAGATGTTGTACAGCTCTGATGTATAGCAAAGCTTATGCCAAAATCCATAGTTAAAGAAATGTGTCACAGATATATACATATAAAAACGGAGTTGTGAGCATTGGATATCGAAAGCGGGCCGGGTGTTGCATTTATCTAGCTAACTTTATGACAAAGGAGGACCGATATCAAAGTGCGTAGTAGTAGTTTAAATGTGTAATTTAGGCACCTGGAAGCGGGCTGCGAGTAGAGCAGCACTGGTCCTCTTGAACTCGGCGAAGCGCAGCCTTGACAACGCATATAGGCGACGTATACTTGACAATAGGCTTTAAAAAGGATTTAGCGGGCCGTGGTTAGATCAGCGCTGTCATTAATGGGATAGGCGTTGCTGCTAAACAACACTGGGTGTAGTGAAGCAGTAGAACAGATGACGATTTGAAGACAGCGGGCCGTCGCTTGATCAGCAATGATGTAAGTATTCTAGTAAAAAATGCGGGCCGTCGGTTAAATAGCGCTGATTTAATTGTACTAGGTGTAGCGCAAACAGGTAGCGAGCCATCGCTTAAAAAGCACTGACTCAAGTGCAGCGGGCCGTGGACTGAACATCTCAGGGCTACAGCAACCCCGTGCCCAGATACGGCTGCGGCACCCCTGGCGACACCCTATATTGCACCGGGTCCGAGTTTAATATAACCGAGGTAGCGGGTCTGATTAAGTATGGTGGGTATAGTGCACCTATTGTAATTGCCAGGTATTGGGTCATAGTACGAATATGCACGAATAGAAAATATGCACGAATAGAAAATATGCACTGATAGCGATTGACAGGCAGCAAGCCGTCGCTTGAACAGCGCTGCATTAAGTATATTAGACATAACCAACAGAGAAACTGATGGTGATTGACGATTAGCAGGCCGACGCTTGAGCATCACTGATCCAAAAATACTAGGCGTAGTGCAGCACAGATGGAGATAGACAGATAGTGGGCCGTCATTAGGACAGCTGCGGTTAGAGTTCGCGGTTAAAACATCCCTGGCTATATGGCCCCGCGTTTAAAAAGAGTTGCTCTATACTGCAGCGGATCCAAAGAAACATAACCGAAATAGCGGGCCGTCTTTTGAACAGCAATGATTCAAGTATGCTTGACGTAACCTATTGATGGAGATTATCAGACAGCGGGCCGTAGTTTGAACAGCACTGATCCACGTATACACTGATGGCGACTGTTGTTTGCGGGCCGTAGTTCGAACAGCACTAAATCATATATGCTCTGACGGTGGTTGACAAAATGCGGGCCGTCGTTTGAGCATCACTGATGCAAGCATACGTTTAGTTGACGCATAGTGAAGCACCAATGGAGAAAGAGAGACAGTGGGCTGTCGTTGAAACAACGGCGTTTCAAGTATACTCAAATAAATACAGGTAGCGAACTGCAGTTTAAACATTGCAGGCTGCACGGGCCCCGCGTATGGATAAATTGCTCTATACTGTAGCGGGTTCAAAGAAACACAACCGAAATAGCAGGCCATTGTTTGAACAGCACTGATCCAAGTATGCTTGGCATAGGTAACCTACTGATGGAGACTCAGACAGCGAGCCATCGTTTAAGCAGCGCTGATCCACGTATACACTGACGACGAATGTTGTCTGCGGGCCGCAGTCCGAACAGCGCTGGGTCAGATGTGCGTTGACGGCGGTCGACAGGCAGCGGGCCGTCGCTTGAGCGGCGCTGATCCGCGTATACGTTGGCGGGCCGCAGTCCGAACGGCTGGGCGGCTAGAGCGGCCCCACGGCCGGGTAGAGCTGCGGCGCCCCGGGCGGCTCGCGGAACTGCAGCGGGTCGGCGCGGAACTCCACGGCCCGCAGCGCCATGCGGCCGAAGGCCTGCGCGAAGCGGTGCACGCAGGCCGAGCGCTGCGCCATGTGGCGCGCGTCGGCCGACAGCGCCTCGGCCGCCGCGCACTCGGGGCACTTGAACTTCTTGCGCGGCGTCACCTGCGCACAGTACTCACACTAGGCACACATACAATATCTCAACAACGTTCTTATAATTATAACAAATCTTTCTTTGCCATTGAACCGGTCACAAATTAGTAGTATACAGTCGTTCTCCTTCAGTTCAGACATTGCAAATAGCATGCATTTGCTTATGGCCGAATCACGTTTTACGCGGCGTCGCAGTACACAGAATTTAGACAGGTTGCAGTCGAATATTTTCGAATCTAGTAAAGTATTTAATAGGCCTAGGCTTTAATAAACTACTTATTGCCATTTTTAGATAAAATAATAATTTAAAAACAAAATGTGTGCGTCTATGGATCCCCGGTCGGAACCAAATTACCTTTAGCTTCTAGATAGACGTTTGCTATACAGTCGTTATGATTTATATTATAAAATATCAAGTTGATAAAGGTAAATTGAAAAATTTACAATCAAATATATTTATTACGTATAAAATAAATAATAATAAATTAAATACTGAATGATGTAACCGACACATAAAAATTTAAGAACTGTATAAATCTTATTCTATTAATAATACATTTTTTAATTTAAGAAATAAACAACAGTAATTAATTACTATAAATAGCAAGAAGTATCCGAAAACAGTCCTATTACACTTTTTTCAGTCTACTTTCTTTGCGTTCAGAGCGTGTAAACCGCGATAAAGATTCATTCATTCCAAAGAACAAATCTGGACGCGATATTTAAAGTAAAAAAGAGGCAAACCAAATGAAGGATTCTGGAGTAATTTAAAATGCCTTTGCGTATACATACTTATGTAAAAACTCATATAAAAAAATTAAATATACGAAAGATGTTTACAAAAATCGGATTACTATGCCTACCACGTTTTAAATGTTGCGTTGTATAGAGTTAGGACTCAACATAAATTAACTAAGTTATAAATTGTAGGCCAGATTACTGCATCTGTGGCGACAGAGAAAAAAGGTTCAGTATTGCTGGCCTAAGACGTTTGACGGATTTTAATTAGACACTGTTCTGAGAGTCGTGAGAAACATTCATAAATCTATAAGGTTTAAATCTTTTGAGGTCACTTTTTAGACTATCAAGTTTTCGATTTTTAATCAGAAGCTTATTTCAGAAATCCCCCACTCTTGGCAACTCCAAAAGCCTCACCTTTATCGGCGGTTTCCGTGTGACATTGGCGACCAAGAAGTTCATGGCTATGTCCTCGCAGTTGAAGTGGTCGTCCACCCAGGTGCGGATCTCGGCGGGCATCTTGCGCGTGTAGTACCACGACCAGATCTTGTGGTGGAACGCCGCGCCCGTCAAGACCTGGAAACGGTAAGATGAGATACATAGCACCTGGGAACGACAACATAACGTATATATTTTGGATAGGATTACAAATGAACGGACAGTTCATCTGATGTTAAGCGATCCCGTCCCCCATGGACACACACCATTCGGAGAGTGATTATACGCTGCCAACGTTGTAAATTGGAAAGAACAGGGTATTGGGTAGAATGGATGAGGAAATATTAAGCAAGGATGGGAAAGAAGACGGTAGGAATGGTCGACAACCCCAAAAGCCACGCATACTATATTTTATGACGGCTTGTGATTGGCGGTAGTACTTCCTCAGCGGCCTTATAAGAACAGGTATTGTGAAAAACGATTTTATATCGAACAAATTTAAGGGCAACATTAGAAAAAGAAGCCTATTATTTATTTGGAGTATGGATATGGCCATTGCTGACAGTTCGTTTGCACTGATACATCTTTGCACAGTCAGAGTAAGATTTCAAGGATGCGTCACGCGTTAGAGAATGAGACAGAAAGACATTATAGCAACATATGTTCTCTTCCCTATGCTATATTTCTTCTAGAAAAAGTGTGCGAGTATGTATTTATAATTTGAATTGTTATCAATTGAATCGAAGTTTCACTACTGATAGGTGCACTCTGCGCGCACACAGGTTATTCATAAAAGACAAACATAAGTTACGAAGAAAGCACATGGTTTAGCTTAGCTAGGATAAACTAGGTGATTAGGTTTGGACCAAATTTAGGATTCTGAAGAAAAAGGAGTGGAAAATGAAGAGAGCAGGCAATCTGACGATGCCAGGTGGCCACCCGTCAACATCCTGGCCATTTCTATCATCAGCATCCTGGCCATTGCCACCGTCAACATCCTGGCCATTCATACAGTCAAGCATAGTTTATTTTATGCCGGATTTCTGAGTGAGACGATAGTTCTTCCCCGGTCTAACTACGACAGAAGCCGCAGGAAGGATCAACTGGATAAATTGCTACCGTACTGGGATAACGTTTATTACTCGCCTATACACAGCACTTCTAAGCGAGTAAGGTTGACAAATAAATAATCACAATCAGCGGCGAAAAAATTTTCAGGAACAACCGGTTTAACAAAACCATCATAAAATAAAGTATGCGTAGCTAGTGAGGTTGTTGATTGGCTAATTCCACAATCTTCTTTTCTCATTCCTAAATATGTACCTTCACCCAAAGACCTCCCCAAAGCTGGCCACGGACCTGCAACTCTTTGAATGTTAAAGGTATCTTATAGAAGACTTAACATAAAGTGAACCGTGTACTCTCTTACTTATTGTTATTTTAAAAAATCTACGTAAATACTATTGTACAATAATTAATCTAAAACAATATATATATAATTTGATGACCGGTTGGCGCAGTGGCTAAGACGTTAGCTGCGGCGTCACAGGTCGTGGGTTCGATTCCCACCCGGA
>DWHK01001364.1:0-11295 GCA_018247855.1 Graphium androcles
GGAGTAGGTTTATTAGATTTGTAATTAGGTTAATTCTCTCACTTTGTAAATATTTTCGTTGTTATTGTAATAAATTATTAGAAAAGGAGATAATATTGAGAATTACAACACCGGGTTTTAAAGTATGACTGACGCGAAACGTATGTGCTATAATTAACATGCGGCAAGGGGTGCTAAAAATAATTGACTTGTCTTCTAGTTTACCGTTCACGTGTGCCGAATGCAATTCTGTTGTTACAAGATTTTAAGCGGTCAAACAAAATGAACGATACATACGAGATAAAATGTTCGGAAAAATTCGGCAGGTTTGTTACTTTGATAAGGGTTTGATTAGATTTATAATGTTGATGTATTTTTTTTTTCGTTAATTTAAAAAGTGAAAATAGTTTAAACTTTTCATGTACATGCAATATTTTTAAAAACAATTTAAATTTTGTTTTTAAAATGTATAAAAAATCAATTAGTTGTTCAAAAATATACACATCAAACTTTAAGGTATTTGGTAGCTGCAAGAGATCTGAAAGCTGGTGAAACTGTACTAAGTGACAAGCCCTTCGTACTGGGACCTAATAGCGATACATCATTGGTGTGCTTTAACTGCTATCTGCCATTGATAAGCAAATTTTTTGTCTGCAAATACTGTGCCGTAGTCCCTTTATGCCCGGGCGAAGGCTGTCCGCAACAACTGTGTAGTAAGTATTGTGTTATCAATTATTTTGGACGTTTACATATCAGCAAGGTAGACCGTCATCTAATGGTTATATTGCGGTTTGTAGATATTACATTTGATACCTAAATGAGGTGGCAGGTGCTTTTACAATCTTTGCCCCAAGTTCATTGCACTTCGCCACTTATTAAATAAAAACAGGCGTTAGGGCAGCTCGGTAGGTTTGGTTGTATCGTATCGTTTGAACTTGGAACGTGGTTTCAAAACGTAAAAGGCAATCCAGTTCTAATTTTTTTTTTGTTTTGAAATAACTATATTGTTATAGAAATATTTGTCCTTATGTTCCATATTGACTCCTCTCCACTCCAAATTTGACCACATACTAGCAATTTTTCGAATGTTATGGGATGATGATTATCGTTTTACATTAGGTCTGCTCGCTTGCAATTTTTTTCAGTACTAAAAATAGCTTTTATCTCTGATTGTTAATTATAATAGGAAAAAATGCGTTGGATTTTGTAATAACTTCAGCCTTTGTGGGCAGTATCGGCAAAATTCTGCCGATACTGTTACAAAGGTTACAGATGATTTTTTTAACATTTTACAAATTTATTAGACTTAAAAAAAATAACATGCCACTTTATTATAAACGATAATTTCGTATGAAATTAATTTTTATAGAGAAAGACTGTTCTTTATAAGGAGTTCAAATGCCTCTGGCGATTTATTTTTATTGTGTACTGTACATTTTTATTTCGAAGTGAAAACTACTTTAGCAGTGTTGTGCAATTTTTGGGATGGGAAAAATGTTAAACTCGCGTCAGGACACGTGACCCGATCGAAAATTCGTAAGACGGAGGGAGAGTACACCGCCGCGCGGTAGAAAGAGAGGGGGATATTACTTCCTCTCCTACGCCGCGGTCTAATTTTATACCTGTTAAGTTGTTTATTTAATATAAATTATCATGTTTGCGTACGATAGCGCAATAATATTGTATTTTACAACATAAATAATAGTACTTCTAAACTGATAAATAAAGAAATTCATGCGAAATTATTCCCTGACCATTCCAAAATATTCAAAAATGCACAACGTTAATTTTTCAAGTTTTCACTTCTGCTGGCACTCCCGGAGTGCAACCCGTCATTTTATTTGTATGCTTTTTCAGAATGGCACACTCAATCAGAGTGCGACTATTTCCGAACTCTTAAAATAAATAAAGGCGTAAATGCGATGACCATGGTGCAGAATGTGGGTTCATTGCTTGTACTTCGCGCCTTGCTTATGGAAGGTAAAGACAAAATAGCCTGGCACGAGTTTATGCAACTTGAAACCCATTTGAATGAAAGAAAGAACACAAGCATTTGGGAATTCTGTGAAAATAGCGTAAAGGTTAGTGTTAATGGTTTGAAGAAAGCGCGTTATTTCTTGAGACAAGAGGATAATTTTATGATAACGGACTGATTTTTTGTATAACTTATGTTTCTTCGATACGGTAATGTTATGTTTTTTCTCTAGAAACAGACATATATATGTATCTTCAATATTTTATCACAATGTTTTCACTTACAAAGTCAATAAACACGTGCACGTAGTCAATCAATACTTAAAATTGCATTTAACAAATTACCAATTTCATTGATTCCGGCACTGGGGTATAAACGCAGTTTTGCTTGAATATACTAAATTAAAAGCGAGGACCCGGGCAATTGAGCTATCACGGCTCGAATTAAAGTTCGTCAGTCTGACAAGCATGTTAGTTTATATATGTACCAAACTATATATATATATAAAATTGGCTATTACGTAACTAATTGTTTTTAAACCTACGTTGAATGAAATTTCTTTATTCCGCGTAAATTGATAAACATCAAAAATTACCACCGGTTCATAAAGTAGACCTTAATAGAAAAAAAAACCGGCAGGCAGTTTTATTAAAATAATGTCCCTATATCACATATTTTTTTTTTATATTTTTGTTAAATAATTTTGTCGTGTGGGTATTATGCCTATATATTAGCTATCTATGTATTTTTATCGGAGGGCCTGGGTTTGAATCCCGTGGGGATCAATAACTTAGTGCTGGAGTTTAATGAGAAAGGTCATAATGACTATCGATGGCCATATGAGTGGAACTGATAAGGCAAAAGTCTGCCTATACAGATAATCTATAATATCCTATCTTGCACATTTCCCATAGTTTTCGGCCTGTTGGTTGACTTGTAGATTGGCTGCCGCGATCTAAATTCGGTAAACAGGAGATGATTGAAATAGAAACCATAATTTAAAGACACATACGACACTTAAAGTTTAGCAGTTTCGTTTCAATCTTTCATGAAAAAAATCACAGAGAAAAGAGTAGGAAAATTTAATAAAATGCAAAAGCAGAAGTACTTTTACTTGACGGTGATCAAACTGTATGTATGTTATGTTGTGTTTATAACTTATCACACTGTAAGAACTCTGAGAGAATTGCATTAGGTTCTTTATTTGTAATAATAATGTAAAATATAGAAGTAAATAAATAAATAAATGTCATTTTCAACCGACTTCAAAAGGAGGAGGGTCTCAATTAGGCCTCTACGCTCATTTATATTGTTGTTACTATGTTTGTCACGTGTTTGTAAATCTAAACTTCGTCATTTATGAACCGATTTTGAAAATTCTTTTTTACGTAAAAGAAAATATTTACAGGTTGGTCCTAAGTCCTTAAATAGGTTAAAATCGGTTTAGTACTCGTAGATTCGAAATCAAATCAATTCAATCAATTTAATAGATTCAATGTGAAAATAATATTTGTTGCTAATTATATCTTATATGAACTGATTAATAACGGTGTTATAAAATTTCAGACGAAAATTGAAAAGGCGGATAAAAATGCGTTGGTATGGGTTTTAACGTAAAACACCTTTGATGACATACTTTTCATACCTCGCAATTACCGCGAAGGTGGTTATTGATTTGTTATCTATCTCTTCTCTTCACTTTGGTTACTTTTGTATTCATAAATAACTTCAATTTCTTTGCACCCACTTGCACATAACAGAGAAAATTTTAAAGTAATTTGCACTCTCATCAGAACGATCATTTTACTCATTCTATTTTTTTTCTATTCGGATAGCTTTATATGAATGGTGTTTGTGCAATTTGTCATCTCTTGGTGATTTGCTTTTTATTTTGAATGATATTTTTTATTTTTTTAACTTGTTTTTTTTATTTATTGAAATGGAATGTGTTGGAATAATTAAAATGCATTAATTAAAAAAAATCGTTCTTCATAAAGAAATGTTTCATTTAAAAATTACATTACGTTGTAGTTTGTGAAATATTTATGCAAGCGTTAAATTGTTTTTTTTTTACAATAACAAATTATAACACAAATATTTTTATTACAGTTCGTTAAATCACTAGGTCTTCTAGAAGGTGTTGAAGATGCGGATTTTGTTCAAAAAGTTTGCGCGGCAATTGATGTGAACAGTTTTGAAGTGAGAGGGCCGATAGTACCCGCCATTGGTTGTTCCGAATTACTTCGCGGGATTTATTTGAAAGCGGCCCTTTTGGCGCATGATTGTATGGGGAACACTCATATGGCCATAGACGATAACAATATCTTAGTATGTCACGCGAGCACTGACATCAAAAAAGGAGAGCCAATATTTAATAGATATACGGACCCATTACAGGTGAGTTCAGAGTTCATATACACAATCAGGTGACTTAGTAATATAAGGATGTATGCTCTGATTCATGGAACCTTAAGTAAGGAGGATAATCTTAGTATGTACGAAAAGCAAAAAACTGGCTTCCGGTACTTTAAAATATATAGATCCGTTGAGTAGTTACAAAACTCACCACGAAGGCGCTGCGAGTAATATAGGGAAATGAAATGAAGTTGCAGTTATAGAGTAAACGGAGTGTAGCGCGACGAGTGAAGACCAAATTACCCGGTCTCCAATAATGACGACGCTTCCTGTGTGTCATACCCAGGATTAAAGCGGCGCTATCTGATTTCAAAGCTTTTAAAACCAATCTTGTTAAATGAAAATCATTCTCATGTTATTTATTCTATACTCAGTAATTTCTATTCTAAGTGTAATTTTAATAATAAATTATTTTGTTTTAGTTGTTCATTAAATACCTATTTAGAATATGTAATCACAAACATTTTAGACATATTTTTATTATTTTCAATATACAAGCCTAAAGATTGCAAAAGTACACTTTTCACATGTTTGGTAATTACATAAAATGTTGTACTGTGTGAGTGAGAAAGCAGTATAGTAATTAATGTTCCTAATGATAATTATTTCATTACTCAGATAATAAAAACCATACGCATAGCTGCTCACAAAAAGAGTAAAACGTGAATAAAATAGGATTCATACAATTTTATTTTATTTTTAATTAGAAGAAAGTTTTATTATCTTTATTAATACTACAATATATTTTACGTATTATGACATATTATTACCACTAATCAGTAAAATTTAATTGAGGAATCATGTTACGACAGACCATTTACTGATGGTCTACAGTACAGCTCTGTGTCCTACGCTTGCAACATTTAAAAAAATAAGAGCATTTGTAGCTGTCATTTTAGTCTCCTAAATAAAAAATCAGAGTAGGTATACATAGGTAGATATTGTAAATCGAGGTACGTCGGTTCGAATCCTATGTGTTTTGTACTATCTTTTTGATTTCACTTATAGCATTTCGGGTAATATATGATTGCCTAACTTGCAAAACGATAATACAACCTAATAAATTTATTATAGCACCGACTATTTAATTACAAGCCAACTATTTGCCAGCGCGCCACGTAGCGGTGAGGTGAATCCTCGGTATATATAATACACTGAATTGAAAACTAATTCATTTTGTAATGTAGCAATATAAAACCTTATTTTCCAGGGCACAGCTGAACGGCAACAGCATATGTTAGTTGGAAAGTACTTCACCTGCACTTGTTATAGATGTCAAGATGCTACTGAATTGGGAACGTTTATGAGTTCCGCTTTGTGTTCCGGGTGCAAAACAGGATACGTTTCCCTAAGAAAGGATGTCTGGATATGTCATAGTTGCGACGCTAAATATCAACAGTCAGAGATCGGGAGCAAAGTCCAGTCTTGTGCCGAAAAGTTGGCAGTTATAAGTAAGAATTCTTTATTGTGATAAAACCACGTAGAGGTGTGAGTCCGAAGCCTACCTAAGGATGATGATTCGTCCAGAAGATACCATCTCGTCGTTTATTATTGGCGTAAAGCAAGCTACCTAAAGTAAAACAAAACATCTTATAAACATATTTTTATATTTTTAAAAAAACACTGCCCTAACTATAAACTCTATGGCTAGTGTTGCAGGAGCGATTTACACACATAAATTTCACACACGCAAACACCCAGATACAAAACAATTATTTATAGGCCGTACAAATAATTGTTTCTAGTGGGAATCGAACCTACGACCCGCGAGGCGTAGAACGGCTTAGAAGCTATGCCAACCGGTCGTCAAAGTTATTGGCGTAAAGCAAGCTACCTAAAGTAAAACAAAACATCTTTTAAACATATATATATTATACAGACAATTGTCACAAACAAGTAGTCAGTTCACATGATGTTAAACAATTATCGTCTCTATTGGACACCTCCTAAAAGTTGCTGTTGCCAACTTTCAACAAGATACATCGACGAGATGAAAAAGGGTTGGAAGACTTTTTCATACACTTAGAAAAAGATAAAAGGTAGAGCTTGGGATGAGCAGTTGGCACCCTATCGCATCAAACGAAATGAAAAACACTAGTAGATTAGGTCCAGAGCTCTGGCTTAATATGAGACGGTGCAGCAGGTAGGGTCTGGTGTGCCTGGTGGGCGCGACAATAGCAATGTGCACGTTACGTCGTGAGTACATGTCGAACTATTTACTTATGGAGGTATCAACATCCATAACAATACCGATATTAAGTCCAACAAAAGCACTTATGCTTTTGCCTTTCGATTAACGAATGAGATTGCTGATTCATATGTTTTAAAGTCCTTTAATGAAAAATACTTCTATTTTGTTTATGGTTATGGATTATGTTTGTGGCTATGGGTAACGGTAATAAGAATCTTAATTGATATTATTATCAGGCGAAAGTTAGTTTGCTCATCTTAAATAGATACTATTCATATTTTGCATACGCGTTATAAAGCAAAGGACGTAGGACACCTTCCATCTATAAAAGACTCCCAAGGGACTCTGTCTCGTCTAGCTTTACTACTGAAAATCGAAAGGGGACCAGGGAAACTAGGAAGGTAATCTAAAAATAATCTAATCAAATAGAAATAAAATCTTGTGAGACGTAAAGTATAATTAATAGACTTCATTAACGCGAGCATAGCCGCAGCTAAAAATTAGTATTTATATAAAGCTTCGAGTGTACCTCATTTTCACATAAAATTGACACTTCTCTGATTGATAAAATCTGATTTCTCCTATTGGTCTTTATAAGAAAAGATCGTATTTGCCTCTATTTTCTTCGTTCATTTGTATTTTTGCTTTTTCAAACAGATAAAAAAGATGAAAAGGCACTGGAAGAGTACATAAGGAACGTTTCACTTGTGCTAGCGCCAAATCATTACCTATTGCTGGACGCTAAACAACGCTTGGCAGGAGTGCTGAGGGATGCCATAAACCGAGAGCCCCGTCCTACGAAAAAGATGATGAGACGGAAAATAGAGCTGTGTAAGGAATTGCTGCCAGTGCTGGAAAAGATAAGTCCGGGAATATGCAGAATTAAAGGTGATAACAAAATGAGCAGGGTGTCGCACACTTGAATCAATTTAATCTACTACTACATTAAGAATAACGAAAAAATTCTATAGGTCCTAAACTTGTCAGAGTTCTAGGAAAAGATGTTTAGACGCACGATCGCTTTATACCTTTCACACGTTTCTGACCGTACTGACTTTATAGCTGGATTCATGGTGCTCAGTCCATCCTTTATATGTAAACATGAAGTCCATAAAACTTGATTGCACATCAAGACTTTAAATTGTCCAGTCTATCGCAAAACTATTAGTAATTACTAAATGTATTAAAGAGTTAGTGCTAAAGCAATTCTAATGCAAATAACCATTTCCTACCCCTTCTAAATGACCATTCAAATAACTTAGGATTTGGGAGATAATAGATTTTCGAGGAATGGTATAAGCTATCTGTAAATTACAAGGATTAGGTAGTAAATACAAAAACAGTAGTTTATGTAATCGGTATTAAATCGGTACGTAAAATATGATATCTTAAACTGCCTCCGTGGCCTAGTGGTATAGGCCCTTGCTTTTTAAACCGGTGGCCGTGGGCTCGAAACCCGCGGGGGGACAATAATTTTGCGTTGTTGATTTTTAGTTGGAAAATACGGGCTCATCCTCCAACTGCCAAAAGATTAAGATGATCCATGCGTCTGATCAGCATGTAAAAAGTCGGTCCCGGTTGCCATGCACACCTTCGACAATCATTTAAGGATGTCAGTACCTTCAAATATCCTGACAACTAACTATCCTTCGAACTGAGTTTATCCCTTTGTGTTGCGTAGGTTAGTTGCCAGTCGTACTGTGTAAAAATTGATATTTGGGTAATGTTTAGTTGAATTAGAAGCCGACCCCAAGTAATTTAGGTATAAGGCTAGGAAGAAGCGAGATATGATATCGGTTTCTCTTCGTTATCTGTGCCTTCTCCACAGGGACATTTTTAGGGTTCCCTAGTTTACGTCTTGGAACCCTTATAGTTTCCTCATGTTTGTCCATCCGTCCGTCCGATGATTATTTTTGTCGCGTCTACCCCATAGGTTATCATTAGATAGGTCTTTTTAAAACATTGAGAGGTTACTAAGACGATATTTTGATTTAGATATCCGCTTGTGAGATATTCAACTTTAAAGCATATTTTTTTCTTAAAATATGATCCCCTCTCCTCTAAAAGCTAAACGGCTGGCTCGGTAAATCTAAAAGAAATTCATGATGGTAGTCCATGTGATGGACTTTGAAAGAAAACTATAACATAACGGCTTAGATGACTTTGTTAGTTGAAGACTTAAAGAGGCTTGTTTTTTTATTACACGTCATATTGTAAGATCTTTTGCTTCGCTCATTAATTTGTAATATATACGACTTTTATTTTTTAGCTATAACTCTTTATGAACTCCATGCTACAATGGTGCAGATGGCAAAAAAGTTATTTGATGGTCGGGAAATTAATGGATATGAATATTTGGTAAGTTAACATTTAATTAAGATATGTTGGTAATTAAAAAAACATTAGCACAGATATATACGCAGAATGTTCCTAAATTTTGGTTTAGAAACTTTTTAGGTAATAGCTCTTTCGTTATTGGATCGTCTTTAACTTTTTAACGTATGTATGTCATTTCGTTGTCAGGTACGTATAGTCCATTCCAATCGAAGCAATGTTAAAATGTAATCAAACGATTCACAAAATATCAGCAGAAACTGATTTATATTATCAAAAGTTTTTCAATTTTGCTCGAATTTCATTACCGATTTTTTGTATAAGTGACCTGTTTGTTAACCTTCTCAATAGTTTTGATTGGAAAAGACTATAGATATGTTCAGTCGTTACTATGAATACGCATCACGGTAGGTTAGGTGTTCTATTATGTAGAGGTCATTTATTATTATTAAAGATTCTTCAACTGAGAAATCGATTAAACCGACAGTAAGTGATGGTCGTTGGACAACCAAAACCCATGTTTTGGTTAATTTCCAGTCAATAATAAATTAGGCTTGCCTCTGACTCATTCACCAGACGAAAGATATGTTTTAGCTTTCCTTTAGGCCCTAACTCTTTTAGTAAGTAGGGCTTTCGTTGAAGTATATGTAATAATATAAAATATATTTATTAACCGACTTCAAAAAGGTGAGGAAGTACTCAATTTTACCGTTTTATGGATAATTGCCCAAATTTTGCCTGATTAAAGAACGACATAAATGATTATTTTTGTTTTTGAAAGAGGATACGTTATCTGTAAGCGGATATATTAAATAATACTATATTCCATTCATGTTTATTATGTACATATTTTACAGAAGGAATTACAGGATGCAGAAAAACATTTAAAGAAATCATTAGAAATGTTGTTACTTGAACCGGCTAAGTCACCTGAAGGGGAATTATGTGCAAAAGCGTTGCAGGAATACAGAGCGTTAAAAGTTTCTATGTCCGGCCTGTTGTTGGGATTAAATACCGAAGATAAAAAATGCATCAAAACGGCGGAGAAAGATTTAACAGTTCCTAAAGAAAAATAAATTCGAGTTAAATGTAGAAATGTAATTAAAAAAATATTCGTAATTAAATAGTATGATATGATTTATAAATTGTTTAATTAATGTATTATTTATTTAAATACTTCACGCGAACTACCGCGACTTCCATATATGTACCAAGTACTGCCTTCGTGGCATGTTTATTATCAGTAAATTTTGGAAGACTAAATTTTAGGTATTCCAATACCCAAATAAAAAATTTACATCTTAGGCCCTCTACCGCCAACTTCACCTGCTCGTGGTACATCCTGCTGATCAACGGACGAGGCTCTGGCGACCAAATCGTGGCGGTAAAACCACATCAAAAGTTAGATTCCTAAATGTCAATTCTGATTGCGGGCAGCAGCGCCATCAGAGTAAGATTCTAGCAACTGCGGTCACCACCCGTCTGCCAAGCGTGGTGACTAAGGCAACTTTTACCCTCAATGAGTGCTAACTTAGATCTAAGGCCCCCAGTTCCCGGTTGTCGCACTATTCCTGGTCACGGTACTGGTCATGATAACGGTACGACGGGGGTGCTAAGAACCCCCGGGCTACGGCAGGGTTTCACAACGCTCTCTGCGGCTGGACGAACACCTTGTCGAGTTGAAAGTAGAGTTAAGTCACATTAACTGGCACATAGTGGGTCTATCGGAAATTACGAAGACAGTGCGAGGATACGATAACACTAGATGCTGGTCACTTACTCTATTTTCGAGAAGGACATCAACTATCCCAAGGTGGCGTCGGATTTTATGACTTTAATGCCAAAGTGGGAGTAGGGAACGATGGGGGAATTACGGACGCGGGGTAAATACGGACTAACATGTATCTATTCGATCCTTGCTCCCCGCCCCCTGCCGCCATGATCACGCGTTACGTTTTGCCATCTTTGGTGCTCGCCAAACATTCCCTGTAGACGGCTGCGCCCACGTTTCAAGGTAATTGAAATCTAACATTTTTGGTAATTTTGATCTAATTTTTGTTGTTTACTATTTTGAGTTTTATTCAAAAAGAATAAGTGTAAGTAAAAAAAGTCATATTTTCTGTCGATTGCGATGTTAATGATGAGTAAATAGTAAAACCGTTTGCATTGATAAATTTTGCTAACCTAAAAATTTGGACCTTGTATTTTTCCTAACTCGTTTGGGTTAATTGCGGACAAAGTACCCGGGGTATATACGGACGCCCGTAATTACCCCATTATTTATCAATCATTATAGCAATATTTCACTATTCCAGATGCCTCGAAAATATATTAGAAAAAAAGGACCAGCGTACACCTTTGAAACTCTACAAAGAGCTGTGCAAGAAATTAAAGAGAAAAA
>DWHK01001365.1:0-11293 GCA_018247855.1 Graphium androcles
GGTAATAAACTACCTTTATGAAAAATTATATCCAAATCCATTCATCCGTTTTTGTGTGATGCGGTAACAAACATTTAAACATACAATTTTCACATTTATAATATTAATATAGATTAACAAATATTTACAATTATATTATTGCAAATATATTATTAATCAATAAACGGTATTGCAGAGACAATTATACATTATCTATAGCACTAGTAGGAACGTAAAAACGTCAAACGAGCTTAGTTAATTATTTTTATTGCTGCTATTAAAACAGTTTTCACATTTCACTATTTTCTCAATGGTTTTTTGCATAGATTTTTGAACTAGTTGGCATTTCTGCCGTCTGCCTCAATCTATAATGCCAAATCTATAGTGTTATTTACAAAAACCAGGTTTTTAAAAAAGGTGGTACTTCAATACAAGGGCTACTTCATAACTATCTTAAAAGTTGGTTTCTTGGGTACTTTTTGATCGTAATACTTTCATTTTTTTATCATTATTATTTAAATTGATTAAAAAGGGTTTTTCTTTCTAGCCCTTTTTAACTATCCTGGTTATCGTCGCGCCGCGGCGCAGTTAGTGAAGTTAACCGCGGTTTTGTGTCGAAATGTGGGTAAGCTGCATTTTAGTCTTGCCTACAGTGGCCTCACCACTTAGTTGTGTAAGTCAAATGCTGTTAATTTATGATTTATAATGTAAACACTTATTATTTTTTTTTATAGGAAAGGTTGGTAAACGAGCAAACATTTCACCTAATGTCAAGTGATCCCGTTGCCCATGGACACACAACATCCGAAGAGATGCGTGTGCGTTGCCAGCCTTGGAAATTGGATAAAACAGGTTAAAGGGTAGGATGGGATGGGAATTATATTAAGGATTTGATGGGGAAAGGAGTGGAAAAAAAGGGTTGGAATGGCTATCCAGCAACCCTACGAGCCATGCATACTTTATTTTATGCTGGATCTGTGAAGAGTCGTGGTACCTTCCCGGGCAAGCACGGCCGTAGAAGTGCAGCAAAAGCTGTACGAAGGATGTTATGCTCTACTACCTCGAAGAATGTATTTAAAAACGTATTTAATCCCTTGTAACCACATTTTTGTTTAGCAATTTTAATTTACGACTTCATAGCCTATGAATATATACATTGTATATTTAAATAACACATACATCATCCCCAATAGATATACAAGGCGAGTATCGCTATTCACGCATTTGTGCCTGTTCAAACGCACGACTTAATACCAAGATTGCCTACTGCGTTGACAACCGTATGTCAAACCTGTCACGTTGTCTAGCTACGGAAGAATAAATAACTAACTTTATTGCGGTATAATACATGTCAAGCAAATTATTAAAAACAATGACTTCATGTGAGGTAAAATGATGCAAAATAATGTAAATAAATTCAAATTATAACCGAATGTAATGGAACTGACATATCAATTGTAAACTGACATTCGAGACAATTAAATTAATGACAATATTTATGGGTTAAAATGGGGTGTATCGGGACACTTTGAAGACTTGGCTCTGCTTGGCTTGCCTTGGATTTTAATGCATTTATGCATGTTTTTTATCAATGAAATCAAAATCATTATTTCTTCGGGTGTTACATATGACATATGTATAAGCCAAATAAAATACTTAAGTTCAACTTAAATTATTAAAGTGGCTTTGACAGTTATCCGTAAGAAAATAAAAACAAAAAACTTCGGTATCCCTATTCACCTGGTCTTTGGGGTGAATCGAGTTTTAATTCTGGGCTATCACTTTTTTTACTGTGTCGCTACATGTTTGTACGTTTGTATGTATATTTTATGATGATGTACAGTTGACATACTAAAAAATGTTTTTCATTCATATTTCATTTACTAATATAATTACATTTCAGTTATTTTTATTTATTAAGACGTTCATTCTTAATTTAAAAACAATGCTTTATAGTACAATTGGCACCAGAGCGAGGTAATGATGGAATCAGTGAGAGATACGCATAAATAAAGTTACATGATTTGACGATGATCGACAAACAAATATAGGAAGCTGCTAACATGTAAACGCCTTTCTAGGGTATCGACTAATCGCCCCCCGTGATTTCACCATGGAAAACTTTTCGGATTTGTTGGTAATAATCCAGCTAATAATCTGTTTCAAAATTCATCCAAATTATTTCATTGGTTTTTGTGCGCTTGAGTAACAAACAGAAACGTTCTCATATATATGATTGGAACAGATATGTAATACTTAAATATTAAGCTTTACTTAACTTGTTTAGTTTCCTTCCACCTTCTATCCCCCGTCTTATTAATTTTTCTCTCTTTAAATATTTACAAACACTTTGTTAATACCCTATGTAATTTTATTTTTTCTAATGATATTAAATTTTAATTGGTGATGGTAAATGCCTAACAAATTTTGTGTTTTTGTTTTAGGTAATTCAACAGATAATTTCTTCATATTTCATTCTATATTTTTAATTTCAGAGTATGCCTTATGCCCTTACTATTTTGAATCAATTTAAAATAACTACCTATCCTATATCTTCCTTGACATTGGCAAAACTAAATAAACGCCATTAAAGAAAAGAAGGAGAATGACTTGTTTAGTTCTTCTTCTTCTTCTATTCTTCAATAGGAATGAACAAAAACACAAAAAATCTACAAACTCTAACAAGAAATTTACATAAATAACTTAAAAATAAAAACATTTCTAGCGAAAAACTCAGTAAAATTTCTTATTTGTCTTAAAATACTAAAATAGTGATAATTAATCAGCCTTAAAATCCGATCGTACTAACAAAAATAGACAACAACAAATCGTATAAATTAAGTGTAGAAATTAAAAACGCTTCAATTACGCTTATGAAAAAAAATTTTACGGAACTAAGAAAATCACAAAATTAATAATATAATAGTTACGACATACATATTTTCAATATTAAAAGTCTGTATCACGTCTTAATTTTATATATTTGTCTATAACTATCAGGGCACCAACCTTATGATCCATAAGTTCACCGGCAATATGATAGTTCATCGAACTAGTTTTAGCACACTTCAATGCTACGAAGAAAAATCTAGAATGTCACCACAATTTGCAACACGTAAACTGTACACTCAACGGCACGTGATGTGCTAATGCTCATAAGTCTAGCAATTGATAATATTCACTGCAAAATCAAGTGTGCCCAAGATATGTTATGTGAAACAGCCTGTCTTTCTGTAATCTATATATATAAAGGCGAATTATAACTGACTTATATATATGATCACTGTATTTCACGAACCACAAGGCTCAGTTTCGCGGTTCGTCGATAATGAAATTTTGTATTGGGGTTTCCATGTGTTCGGTGGGTGATCAATAAAACCTTGGGTGGAAACTGATTTTCCAGTAAAACAGACATTTTAAATATACTTTTGCAAATTAAACGCGGATAAAACCTAACCTAACCTACCTTGTCAGCTTTCTTTTGCGCGGGTGAAAGAAAGCCAGTATCTAGCAGCTTATAGTTCTTAAGTTATCGAAATTTCATACAACGTTACTTATATTATTAAGTTATCAAAATGAAGGATAGAACATTCTCGAAATAAAATTTACTCTGCATTGTGGATTTTGCTTTAATCGTAAAAACAGATAACTTCAATGTCTCTTGATGACCTCCTAAGGGACTCGTTAAGGCGATCTTTGTGACGGTATACAAAAAAAAATGTAAGGTCACAATTAATTGGTATTAAATCTTTGATAATATCGCTTTAAGTTGCGTTAACTGTTTTACGATGTTTCCTTATGGCGGTGATACAATCAAAGACATAAATATTTTCTTTAAACATACTTTAGTTAAATGCTATGTATGTACATATGTATATATCGCAAGCCATCCAAAGGTGGTAAACGGGGCGGGTTAACCAGAGACCTGAATGAGTTTTAGCCATATAATCAAACGTCTAGGCAAATTGCTTAGTTCAACAACATTTACGACGTGCCTAAAAAGAATTTTGTTGTATTTGCACAACTAAAAAATATCATTACATTATTTTCCGGTATTCCTTTTTACAAAACTTTCAATAATATTTTTATAAGGTTTTTGTAAGTTTTCGCGACTTTTACTTATTTTTTTTGTTACATGGTCAATCTATAAACGGACTTAGCTTCAGCCTGCCTATTCATTAATCTTGTACTAGACCCATTAACTTAAGGTCATTCAGGCATTTAGATAAATAACGCCACTTAATATAAAGGCTAGACTATTAGTGGAAATGGCTTATGAAGCTACTTAACTGCGACGTATAAACCAAATAAATTTAAAGACATATAAATCAATTACATACACACAATTTCAGTAAGCCCTGTTAGAAGGAAATGATTCTAAATTCAAATATATATTTTTGTAGATAAAAACCCTATAATATTATTCTGTGAGTATTTATGTATGTGTATGTATTCTTCTTAAATTGTTGCATAGATTTTGATAAAACATTTTGTGTGATTTCTTAGGTCTATGTTTATAATTGACCGCGATTAGTCGCGCTGCAAGCGAGTAAAAGAATGTGTTTTTTTTTTCTTGCTAATAAAAGGCGAGGTTTGAGCACAGTAAGATCTTCCGAGTCCGCTATTTTTTTTAATATTAATTTTTACTCACTAAGTTTACACACGTAGTTTCATTTTACAGTCACTGCTCATTCGATGAAGATGAACATGTATCGACGGTAAATCCGTCAATGTATCCTACGTGTACGTGCCATTTGCATAGAGTCACTCGCATTGTATTGGATCACTTTGTTACATCTCATTGAAATAACATTTGGTAAACAGGTCGATCGTCTGGTTTGTCCAACTTCGTTCGTCTGCTCGTTTTTACTAACAAACAACACAGCATACAAATAATAACAAAAAATAATTTTCTAAACATCAATATGACAGATCAATTTCTAACTTAATAAACCTCTTTTGTTTTGAGTTTACTCTCACGTTTACCTTGGGTAAGACCGCGTAACTTCAACGATGCTAGCGTTAATATAAAAACAGTACAAACTGCCGGCTTATAACGTCAACCACTGTAGTTGTTCCGTTATAATAAAGGCGGACACGTGTGAAACGTGATATGTAACGTCAAATATTTGTATAAGATAATAAGTTACATAATTTAAGTATTAATGCAACCTTCATATAACAGCTATTAGCCTCGAGTAAAGGAAGATAACTTAACTTGAAGGAAAAAATTAAAGACTAGACACCTTGTAGATAGATAGATAAACACATTATTGCTCACATTAAAGTATGTACAATCAGTTGACTAAAACTAAACTTATAACCTAAATGGGCAAGCGCGGCCTTATCGATCTCCATCAGGCAACCCTGCAGGACAGAAGTAAAATAAATAAAAAATAAATAGCATGGTAACAAGAAAAGTCAAAAATAAATAAATATGAACAAAAATCATCTATAATAAAGATTAATTACTGAACAGAAGCCGCTAATTGTATTAAAAGTAAACATAAACAATACATACACAAATATAAACTTACATTATACATTAATATAATTACATACTTACATATTGAAATAAGGAAAATAATGTAGAAAATTTAACGACTATCTTTTAGATATTTTTATCCCTCGGGAACTCGTCTAAAAATGCATTAATGGCCCATTACTACAAATACAAATATTAATATTAATATGGAATGTCCGATCTACTTAGAGATAAGCCAACTGCGCAGGAGATATTATAGTGCACAAGTGTATGCGTAGAGAGGTGCACTCTGTTCCTTCCACTCCCATAGCTTGAAGGGACGGTTATCCGGCACGACCGGGGAGACTGATCTCTCCCCGACTCAGAACCGACTTTTTACATGCTGATCCGACGCATGGATGAGACATCGCTGAGAAACAACGACATTGTCCCCCATCGGGAATCGAACCAACATCCGCTTGTAAACCGCTAAGCCACAGAGCTCCCCATTTAATTACTACCCCGATAACGTGCATGCATAATTTGATTTTATTCTAAAAGCTTTACAAACAAACTGACTTTCGTATTTATATTATAAGACGGATGAGTCAATGTTGCCAACATGTGAACAAAATGATTCTTGTCCAACAACTTTTCCTTATAACTAGCAGCTCGCCGCGAACTTGGTCTCAAACTACTAAACCGATTTTAATGCCCAACGAACTTAAAAATTTTACTAATGTTACATTCATATATTTTAAATTTCCTACACACATACAAACATACTTACACGCATACAAACATACATACATATGTACATACATACATAAATAAAATGTGTTTTCGTCCCAACTTTAATTGTAAACCTCATTCGCTCTAGTTACTAACTAATCTGATATTAAATGATTATTTAATTAGCTAATTAGCCAAATAACACAAATATGATTGTTTATATTTGTTTTAATTATATTGAAACAGGCTGAGATGAGATGATGGCTTGTTCCGTGTTATGAGATCCTAACCTACAAAACCAGGAATCAATAGTTTTTAATTTGTTCGTTTGTTTACAATCGCTCATCTCCGAAACTATAGATTGGTTATAATAATTTGGGCTATCTACACTAAGGCAGTGTAATCTTTTTTTATAGAAAGGATGAAAATTGAAACGTATACATTCGAACACTTTTATTGCCTGAATTCCCTTTGCAGGCCTTCAAAGTCCATATTATCCGTTTTTTTTCTCACGATTATTTATACTAAAAGAAATAAAATACGATAAAAAATGGCGAGTACCATACGAACCGAACACTCGAAAACGTGACATTAAATTTAAATCCATTAATCGAACGACTCCTACAAAAAGGTGCAACACGTCCAGATTAAGGTCCGAATACTAACAAAAACGGGCTTATTTTTTATTTTTCCCTTTTCTTTGGTAATTTCGGTCACCGACCCGCGCGCTGCGTGCTAGCGAACCCATAAAAATGCACGCCGCGTTGACACCACCTGCCCTTCGGAATGTCAATGCCAACATGCGAACGATCTCGGGCCGAATGATTAACAAAGGTTTTGTTCAAGGCTTAGAGAGTAGAATCTATAGTGTGTTCCAATTAAAGGAGAGTGAAAACGTAAACAAAGTGTTGTCTGTAAAGTCGGTTTACGGACGATAATTTTACGTGATAACGTCATAAGAAAAAATTGATGAACTACTCGGACGCATCGGCCGATGGAGTGGAGAGATAAATGCGTCACAAGCCGAACGCTAAGGCCGATTGTGCCTCTTTGTCGCTGGTTCCGCGCTTGCACACTCGGCTCAGACGGAACGTGACAATGAGTCATGTTTTTTATTTATTTAATCTTAATGCACATAAAAACAGTACAAATGCGGATATAGTGCCAGTGGTATTTCTACCAGTCAACCTAAGGGAGATGCAGAGATAAATACTGGGAAGGTGCACAGAATGGTGATATGATTATATGAAAACATGATTACGTTAAAAAAAATTTAAATAAAAAAAGTTCAATAAAAAAACGTATACAAAAATATAATATGTAGTGCGTGCAGCCGACGTTCATCGATTTATTAGACGTTACCACGTAAAAAACGAACATAAAAATTAAGCAAATTTGAGAGGCTGATTGTGGCTGATTCAACGCGAGCTATTCGCCCTTAAATGTATGAAAAACTACGATTATTATTATACTACATAATTTACCCCCACTATGCCCTCAGAAAGACGTCCGGTCGTCTCGTAAATGTGGACCATTATACTATGAGATACGTCCAAATGCCAAGTGTCAATAAATTGTTTATAAAAAGTTATTTTTTATAGATGTTATTAAGCAATCAGGCGATTCGTCTGATCTTAAGTTGAGCCGTCGTCTATTGGCACCCACATCTGAAAAAGTGCATGTGCGTGGCCAGCCTTGAATATTGGATAGAATAGATCATTGGGTAGAAGAGGTTAGGAACATACTTAAGATTGGGAAATGAAAGAAGCAAGAAATGAGGGTAAGAATGGACATACAGCAAACACAAAAGCCAAGCATACATATAATGCTGACTTTGTATGTACGGTCTTCAGCCCAGTAGCCTAGTGGTTTAGGCCCTTCCTTAGAAAGTGCATGTCGTAGGTACGTATCCTGCAGGCAGACAATGACTATGCATTGTTGTTTTATAGTCGTGTTAGGGCAATGCGGACTGATCACCCGATTGTCCAAAAATTAAGTAAATCCATGCGCTGTGTCGCTTTTCGCCTGATCTCTCTCCGGTCGTATCAGACATCCGTTCCACCGGGCTATGAGAATGCACCTAAGTCTACGCTTACACTATAATATCTTCAGGGCAGCTAATCTTAGTAGATTGGTCGCCGTGGCCCAAATTCGATCAGGAGACCATTATTTGTTATTATTATGTAAGGTGTAATTTCCTTAAGATAATCTTGAATGTAACTACAAGGTAAATGTACTAATAATACGTTTGTTACGTATAATAAAATCGCAAGTGGAATTACATAATTTCCGCTCATTTCACAACATCCGAACAACATTTCTTATCGTTCGTAAATCGTAATACTCCTACACAAGTCGGCAGAACTGCGCAGTATGGCTACCAATTACCAATCTACAACATCTAATTGTGATACATCAAAGAAAGGACCCTCACTCGTTTCTTATTCTTCTCCAATTGAAACTCATGCGACACGCACCAAAGGTTAGCATGTGACTTTGGAAAGTAAATAACTCAATAGTACAAAACGTCATTTAGTATATTACACAAAAACCAAAGTGAACTCGTGGTAAAGTCTGTTCCAATTAAAGATATACAGAAAGTAAACAAACGTAAATCCCTTACAAAAAAAGCAGTGATGAAAATGGAGCAAAAATGTTTGATACGGATAGGTAATGTAAGGTATCAATTTCGATATTATGGGATATACGGATATACGGATATACAATTAAGTGTAATATTTGAGTCGTTTACATTTTGCCATACCTTTAACCGGAATAGACTAAGCAAAAATTAACTAACAAAAGCAGTTAACCTAACAAAGAACGGCGAATAAACAGTCTTAGTTTTTAACGTTTTTATCCACGACAGTATTCAATTTAAACTTGAATATATTTCATAGAAACCTACATAAGAATCGACTTCGATTGCTTTGGATTTGAAGTTCAAGAAGTATCCAATAAAATTCTTTCCTTAGAAACAAATTTTTTTTACTAAATTTGCGGGTAAAGCGATCGAATCCGTTTATTAGTTTAATTTAATATAGACTAATTTACAAAATATAAATAAAAGCATATAAGTACCAACGTTATCGATCGAAACTAACTTCGAAATTATCGATTAATCGAAATTAACTGCCTCCGTAGCCTAGATGTATAGGCCCTTGCTTTACAAACTGAAGGTCGTGGGTTCGAATCCCGCTGGGGACAATGACTTTGTGTTGTTATTTCTTAGATGGGTTAGAGCAATACGGGCCGATCAGTGATTGCCTGAAAATTAAGATGATCCAAGCGTCGGATCGGCATGTAAATAGTCGTCGGTACAGGTTGTCAAGCAGACCTTTGACAATCGTTAAAAAAAGCATGTCAGCGCCTTCAAATATCTTGACAACTAATCCATCCATCGAATTCAGTTTATCCCTTTGGGTTGTAGAGGTCAGATGCCAGTTACTCTGTGTAAAAATTGATGTTCAGGTAAAATTTGGTTGGATTAGAAGCCGACCCCCAAGTAATTTCGGAATAAGGCTAAGAGGAAGAAGAACGTCACCGATCGAATAATTCTAAAATATTCTTTACAAAGCCAAAGACATTTTTCTTATAAAAGAAAAGATTACGTTGACACTAAATAAAGTCCACGAAGGTCAATTATTTGCGTTGCGTGTTATTGCGCGACAAAATTTAAATATTGTTTTCTTATGCAAATAAAAAAGCGCCGCCATATTACTTTGAGTCACGGACTCGGGTTGACGACATCGGCTTCCATACTAAAAAGTATGAAAAATAAAAACCGGCCAAGTGCGAGTCGCCCCGAAGGATTCCATACCACCGTAGTTAACACTTGCATTGGGCAGCAACACTTGCTTCTTTAACTTTTTATTTATTTTTACTAGTAGTTCGCCGCGAACTTGGACCTCGCGGTTATTTTATTTTACATTTATTTCAATATTTCTTAAGCTGCTGAACGGATTTTGTTGTCCAACGAATTTAAAAATTATGTACATATAATTATGTACATATAATTCCAAATTTCATTGAAATTGGAGCACTGGTTCGAGAGTTATCGCGGAACATATATACATACATAAAATGCGTTTTCGCCCCAACTGTAATTGTAAACCTCACTTGCTTCGCTCGCTAGGTCAATTATTATTATTTGTTGTTATAGCGGCAACAGAAATACATACTGTAAAAATCAATCGTCTACTTATTAAGGATCATGAGATGACAGATGGGCGGACGGACACACAGCGGAAACTTAGTATAATACTTAGTTAGCTGTTGGTTACCCTTCGGGTTCGAATCCCCGAAAACGTGTTCAGCTCTATTTAACTTTCATAATAAACATCTCACATGACATTCGACGTTAAAATTAATATGTTGGAAAATATATGAATATGTACAAAAAATAAATTAAGATACGTGTTTTAACCCTTCCAAATGGTGTTATGAATTCTTGCATTTATCGAAACATCAAATAGAATAAATAAATAAGATTTACAATTGCCCCTTAAAACAAAAACATAATCATCTAAATACGCTTACATGATTATGTTAGAAAGAAATAATGCTCGATCGTGCATATAAAAAGATCGAACAAACATAAATGTATTGGTGTGTTTATCGTAAACGTTTCATTGGCCCAATGTAGATGGGTTAAATAATTGCCCTTACTTAAGTATTCCACTTTGGGAGAGAAAAATATTCTGGATAAATGCCAAACAACCAAAAAACAGCTAAAATTAAAAGGTCTGTTCGCGTGTAAAAAGGTTTACATAGACATATACATATTGGATGGTTAAATAAAATGAATTTACGATTATATTAAGCTTTTTATATCATTTTAAATTCCAGTCAAATATTTGCAGAATATATTTTCATGGATACAGATGTTAGATGTGTTGCTATTTATTTATTTTTTCATCTTGGAATCAACAGGATTTACATAAAATCAGACAGACTTAAAATAATAGATCTTAGACCCAATGACAGATTTTCAAGGTGGTAGAGCATAACATTCTTCATACAGCTTTTGCTGCACTTCTACGACCACGCTCGCCCGGGGAAGTACTACCACCCTTCACAGAGTACTGGTTCGAGAGTCATCGCGTAACATACACACAA
>DWHK01001366.1:0-11291 GCA_018247855.1 Graphium androcles
CTTCAAATGCATAAGTATTCAGTTGATGGCGTATTTAAAAAAAAACATGCATTTTTTATATTAGCCATATTTAGCGTAAACGCGTGACGGTTGTCTTCTTGTTGGCGTGATCGTGTAGTGATTTAGGAATATCATTGAATCGCTATTGAGTAGCCCTTTTTAACCGTGTAAGCCGTTAGTACTTTGATTTAGCTTTTAGACGAAAACTTGGCGACAAAAAATGGTTGATTGTATCATTTAATCCGGATTTATCATTCGATGACCGGTTGGCGCAGTTGCTAAGCCGTTGACTTCGGCGTCGGGGGTCATTGGTTCGATTCCCAACCGGAACAGTTATTTGTATGGCCTATAGATAATTGTTTTGTATCTGGCTGTTTGTGTGTGTGGAATTTATGTATGTAAATTGCCCTTGCAACATAAGCCATAGAGCTTTTACTTAGGGCACCGTTTCTTTAAGAAAAAATTTAATGTACCATTTTATAAATTGTATATAACTCTGCATATATACGAACATTATACATACAAACTATATATACAAACATTAGATAGTAGCTACAAGTAAAAAATTACGTAACTCAGCAAAAAGACCTCAAAATGGCATCGCGCTCCCCTCCCCTGGACCCGTTACATCCCAATCCTAACTTTACGTCTCCAATTCTCTGATCCGTCATCTATCAATTGGAGTAAATAAATTTTGGATGGCGACAATAGAACGGATCTGCAACCAAACAGTATTCCCAGATTTCATTATCATCAGTTTTTTTATGTGTAACAAATTTGAACACGTAATGACGTCAAAATATGTAGGAAACTTCACTGGTAGAGCTAGCCACATTTCTTAACTGCTGCATATTACTGAATCGTAGATAATAATAATAAATACGCTTAACTTAAAGGATAATGATAGTGTAGAAGAACAAGGGGTTGCCATTTGTTGGTATACTTAATTTGGATCAAATGTCATAAAATGAAACAAAATTATTTGGTATAGCGCATCATAACTTTAATTATATCACATGAGATTAAAATTTTAGGAATGTGTTAAGGCAACCAATATATAAGTATATTCTTTCTATTCGTAACAAAATTTAACATTATAAACAACAAGGCACCTTTACAAATTTATATAAAAAGGGTAAAATTTAAATAGTATTTTTATCGCCGTTTGTTTTATTTTCTTTAAAAATTTAAACATTGGTATGTTGCTTCAAGTATACCCTTCAGTTATATGAAATAGATTTTTAGTTTATTCTTGGATTTTGCCAATTTGTTAAGTCCTTTGTGCTATAGTTAATGCTTAAAAGACATGTAGTGTTCCATGATTGCCAGCTTTTTTCTTGTTGATAAGAGTTTTTCTTAATTAATTTTTAAATTATATCTGTTGCTCGAGATTCTATGAAAGGATGTCTGATAATATTTATCAAGGCCAATGGCTTGGAATCGGTCTTTTTGCCTAGATAGGAGTGGAGGGCTAAAATATCTTATAATTTTTTTTTTCATTTTATTCCATTATTTAATGCCTATATTTTATATCTATAATATCTATGTATGTATGTCTTTTATGGCAAGAGTAAATATTGGTTTTTATTAAATTATCTAGGCTGCTAAACACTAGAGGCTGCTGATGAAACAGATCATCCATTATCAAGTAAAATAGTACTGGAGCATTAGTCACTGAATAAATACAAATCTTTCACTTGATCCTCCCAGTCTGACCCAAAAGTCGTTTTTCTGCCCAATTTTATTTCGAAGCTTAATTTGACACCAGTTGTTTTAGAGTATCCGGAGCGTAGACTCCCTTTTCAGTTATTATACCCGTTATTAATGATGACGGAGTTACGTCAAAGGACGGATTCCAACAATTGATTCCTGAAACAAATTATTCATATGAAATCAACAATATATCTTAGGAGCGGCTATTAAAATAGACAAGTCCAAGGAACACCAAATTTTACCAATACTATAAATGCGAAAGAGAGTTTGTGTCTTTGTTTGTTTGTAAAACTACAGGGATATATATAGAAAATTTTATAGGGTATATTGCAAAGCCACATACGAAAACTAAAATATTTGCTAATTGGATTTTCTTATTTAGTCTTTTACAGTACAAAAACAGAAATATGATAAACAACTATTGATAAATTAAGGTTTAAGTAAATCTTAGATCGTAATTTCTATTATGATTGTTTCGTGCAATGGGTCTAAGTAATTATTGGACAAAAAAAGATATATTTTATTGTTTACAAGTATATAAAGCGTATATTTAAACACTAGTTGTTACCCACGTTGTCTTTTATATTTAACAGCCTAGATATATTTTTGCTACAAAAATGCCGCGGCCCAGTGGTCGAGAATCACTGACCTTAACTATACATAATATTAACTTAACATAAATAATAACTTAACTGTACATAAATATTTTTTATTTTAAAGGCATTTGCATTGCATGTTTAACCAAAGAAACGAAAAACGAACATCTGAAAAGATGTTTGTTTACTGAAGAGCTTTAGGAAGTTGCTTTGAGACCACTCTGAAGGTGAGGTACTTAGCATTGCAAACGAAACAATAACCCTATGGTATTTGTGATAATTTGTTACAGACATATATCTTATCTTTGTGTTTTGTGTTTGACAATATTCCAGGTGGTAGAGCACAACGTTCTCGCTGCACTTATCGTATAAGGAGGCTCGACCGGGACGGTACTAGCACCCTCACACAAAAAATAAAGAATGCTTTGCCATTAGGGTCTTCTTTTCCCACATCATTCCCTACCCAATCTTTATCCCTCGCCACACCCAATAACCTATTTTATCCAATATTAGCCAACCCACGCAACTTCGTCTGCGTCACATAAGAGTTTTTGCGACATTTTTATTAATGCTACGCTCCTATTGGTTACAGCGTCATGTTATAAGCCTAGAGCCTTCTTCGATGAAAGGGCTTTGCAACACTAAAAGAAATTTCCAATTCGAACCAGTAATTCCAAATATGCGCATTCATCCAAACAAACTGTTTAGCTTTATAATATTAGTACAGATGTTAAGCCTGGCAACGCACACGTAGCTCTCTGGATGTTGTAGAATGTCCACGGATGACTTTACTTAACATCAGGTAAACTGTCTGTTCGCTTGCCAACCTTTCTCTATAAAAAGGCAAGGATTTGATAACCACGCATACATATTCACTTTACTGGTTGTTAGTAGTCTAGTGGTGACGTTCTGTCACATGAATATGAATTGTTAAATGTTAAGAAACTGATGTATGTCAACTGAATAATCTGAATATTTTGTTGCAGGGAAATGGAACTTACGCCGATGTGATTTTTGAAAAAAAAAATATCTATATTGAAGTGAAGTGAAGAACAAACGGTCATCGGGACTTACGGAGTCAAACTGCAATGACTCCAAAATAAAATAATATGAATGATAACCACTTCCCCTTAATATGTACTCAACAAGCTACTACACCACAACCTAAGAGTACTTGCAGAATATCAAGAAACACAACACCACACGTCACATCATTTACACATTCTCGTTGAGGGAATAATGGATGATTTATAATAATAACACCGGTAGAAAAGAAATTTACCAGGATATTTAGCCTTAACACAGCGAACTTGCTATATAAGCTAAGCTAAGATGATAGAGCACAGGTCTCGTGCCCACGTGCCCACACACAAGCACACTGATACAGTAACACCCAACATATTACTGAATGGTCCTATGCAAAACAGTTTGTAAAAACAAGAACCAATAAAAATTAACAACCACTTTTTTATAGAGCATGAAGCCAATTGTGATGGATATTTATCATCACTTTTATATTGTAATTTAAATTATGCAAACTAAGTTTAAACTAAAGTTAGTTAAGAAATGTATAACATTTACCAGGAGCTGCAATTCTATAATCTCCTATATAAGTCATTTCCTTTTCAGGTCTCTCTTCGATTTTTATCTTATCTCCCGATGATATTGATAAATCGATTGACGTTAAAGGTGCAGCGACATAAAAAGGCACATTATGGTATTTAGCTACAACAGCAATTTGATATGTTCCAATTTTATTCGCTGTATCACCATTGGCAGCAACCTGAAAAAAGAAAAGTTTGCAATGTTAAACATAAAAAGACGGCGAATTGCGAGTCGGATTCGTACATAAAGGGTTCTATACAATATTCAACTTTTAGCATTTTTTTTTATTTTAATTTTATTGCTATATATATTAATGTGTATAATTTCGTTTTTATTATTTGTTGTTATAGTGGCAATAAAAGTAATACATTCTGTGAAAATTTCATGTCCTATTTCAATACAGACACAATCAGAGCTGGGCACTGTTAATCAAATGATTAACTTCGTTAATCGCTAATCCGTTGCTAAAAAAGTTAACTTCGTTAGGGCCTATCCGCACACAACAGTGCCGACACGTGTCAATCAGTAACGTATCCATCAGTGTCAGTGAAAAATGATATTGTAGCATACATTTTGTACGACGCTGTCCGTACTCGTCAGTGACAGTGACGTTCAGTGATGTCAGTGCTGCGCTGACGCTCGCCGTGATCCGACGTGAATTTCTAGCGGACAATATTTTGCCTGACGCGGTCGCAGTATTTCAAGATGGACGATGAAAAGTTGATTGATTTGGTCCGTGTACATCATGCAATTTATGGCCTTTCACGTAGAAAATACACGGACAATAATTTTAAAGTAAACATATGGAACAATATTGGGCTACAGCTGGGCATAAGCGGTATGTACCTATCTATTTTAATTACGTAGCTAGATATTGGTTTTGTTTTTAGTTTGATGAAGTTATTTTCATTTAAAAATAGGACTGAAAAATAAAAGAAATATATGTATTATATACGTTATGTATTTATCCATACTAATATTATAAATGCAAAAGTGACATTATCTGTCTGTGTAAAAAAATAAAATGAATCAAATAAACATGTTCTACTAGGCAGTTTCGAAGTACTAATTTAATTATATTCTCGTCTCTTGACCATCTAGCCATCCTGATTTAGCATTTAAGTACTTTTCTGGTCATGAATGCTTCATTTGTAGCATTTCCACCCTGTAAAGGGAGATAACGAAGTATATCTCCACTTTCTTTTACCTCTTGTACATTTCTAATTTCATGTGAATATGTATTATCGACATGTTTCTTTATAAAATTATGTAGGAATAATGTTGACAGTATCATATGGTCTACATTTTCTGGCTAAGCTTGAATTGGTCTAAAATATATCCGAAATTTTTTAACCAGTCACCCAAAGGCATTCTCTACGACTCTTCTGCCTCGCGATAAACGATAATTAAATATCTTTTTAGAAATATCCAAATTTCGTCCTGGAAAGGATCGCGTCAAATAGGGTTTTAATGGGAATGCCTCATCTGCAAGAATAACATACTGAGTTGAGTATTTGTGCCAGGTTGGTATAGATAAGAACCTCCTTCCAATGCCTTGCCTAAATTGCTATTTGCAAATATGCCACCATCACTGTTCTTACCATATGACCCACACTGCTGCCCACAGGTACTAACAAGACGATTGAAAAGGTTTTCTTGTAGTTAAAGAACACAGAGCCGCTATTGGCAGAAGCCTGTATAGTAACGTGTTTTCCATCTAATGCTCCCAAACAATTAGGAAAATTCCAGTTAGTATAAGTCATTAGCAAAAGATAGCCACATCTCTGTTGTTGGTCTTGGTAACATTTCTTCCATTATAGTCTCTACTATTATTTTGCAGGTTTCATTAACGATTTCATATACTGTGGTATGTCCTAAACGGAAACTGAATGATATTGTTTTAAATGAGTTTGCCCATTGCGAAAAATCGAAAATAAAAAAATGTATGAATTAAACGTGTATTTTTGTTTTAGGTCCAATACAAAAATCAAAATGGTCGAATATAAGGGACAACTTTAGGAAGAATATTCAAAAGAATGTTACTAGAAGTGGTCAAGGTCGCAAGTCAACAAAGCCATATAAATACCATATTAATATCGAGGCACTAAGTTTATTTGGTAAAATTTTTTGACGACAGAAATAACATTGAAAATGTCAATGGTGAAGACGATACAACACAAAACGATGAATCTAATATTCCAGAATCTCCACTGTTAACTCAAGCAGTGTCGCCCGCTCCTGATTCCTATCATACTGATTTGCTAACGTTTTCGCCGACTCCATCATGAGCTTCTCAACATTCGCAAGCTTCATTAACGAATTAATATCGGTCATCATTATCAGGAAGTCGTGCATCCAAAGGACGCAAGAAGAATAATAAAGATTCTATAAGAACAGCTTCATCAGAAGTTATAGATTATTTTATTCGCCAAAATGAGCATCCGGTTAACATATTTTTGGCATCTCTTGCATTAAAATAATTGCACCCTTGTGATTTATTTGATGCTAAATCAGAAATGTTTGCGATTGTTCAAAAGTACAAATCAAAACTATTAAGAAACACATTTCCGAGGTTTGCACATGAATCAAGCATCATTACAAGCCAAAAACTGTTGTGGTGGAAGATCATGGAAGCAGTATTACGAGCCAAGAAAGATCTAACGCGATTAACCATGAAACTGCTGTGGTGGAAGATCAAGGAAGCGGCATTACGAGCCAAGACAGGTCTAACGCGATTAACCATGAAACTGTTGTGGTGGAAGATCAAGGAAGCGGCGTTAGTAGCCAAGACAGGTCTAACGCGATCTATGAAACTGTTGTTATGGACAATAATTTAAATAACAGTATTGTACTCGTCAAAGATACAAAATTAAGGAGTTCTATAATTCTTTCAATATCTAAGTTAATATAAAATAATTTGATTATACTTTATTATTTTATTGACACATACCTTATACAGACTGCTAGACGTTCCCTTGGTGCTATAGCTTTTCTCCAATGAGTATCTTGTTTTCTTAACTTTTCAGTAAGTTTAGATAAAAGTATGTCGAAACAATGTTTTGACATCCTGAAATACTCAAAAAACTTTGATTCATTTCTTTTTCATTCTTTTTTTCTTTTCCTCCACACTTCATGAACCCATTGCCTTTTTCTCACATAAATTTCGTCGTCTTCATCTAATGATAAAGCAAACGCTGCTAATGTGATCTTGAATATCGAGGCATTTTCACGTGAAACTGCTGCGATAGGTTTAAAACTCACTGTACGCGTCAATGTCGGTACTGACATGTATGAATAGTAGGTCACGGAACTGTCGGTCACGAGTCGGCACTGTTGTGTGTGTACCCTTAAACGTTACATATTGGATGATTTAACGAAAAATCGCACATCACGTGTCTCACAGCGTCAGTACTGATAATGCGAATTTTATTCGTTATTTTATACGTAATTTTTAAAAAACGAGGTACTATGTTTTACTGTATGTATCTTTGTATGAATGTTTACCGATTTATCGGCCAATTATTGACTGATTTTAAAAATTCTTTCACATACATTCAAATAGTTTTCATAATTTTTTTAAGGACTTCTTAATTTAAATTAAAAGTTAATCTGTTACTTAAAATGTTAACTTAAGTAATTAAAAATTAACAGATAGAAAAAGATTAATAGATAGATGGACAGACAGGCAATGGAGACTTCATAACAGGGTCTCATTAGTATCCTTTCTAACTAACAAGAAATTCATTGGGGATTGTCTTTTTTTACTGTTTGTTTAACAATTATAAGCCTAAAAAAGAGAGCAATTCATTTCCAAATGTCCAAGTCATCAAATAATTCGATAATGAAGAATAAGCCTTTTGGCATAATCTATGTTTAATAAATTTGTTAAATTTATTAATTCAGTAGTCTACAATTTGGTAGTTTGTTCTTTAGGCATGGAACCGTAAAAATTTGCAAAGCACTGAGCGCATGAAAGTTTTATAACTCTTACCCTATCAGCACCTACTACCACAGCTGTTATCTTTCTTGAACTCATTAGAGCTGCAACCATACTGTCAACTATTAATGTGGCAGGAATTTTTTCATGGACTAATTCATAAGCTGTTAGCCGGGCCCCTTGGTTGTAAGGACGAGTTTCAGTACAGTAGACATGCTCTGAAATAAAATATTTTAAAATACAATAAAAGACAATTATTAACAGACTGATTCATTTTATGACAATTCAATATGCAATCTATTATATAAATACAAATCTTCTAGCCAGCCCATTGAATCAGAAACACTTAAAATATTCATTTTATAAATAATATAAACTAAGGACAGGAGATCAACTTTGCTAAACCAATGGAAATAAAAAGTTCCATAACAACTTTCATTGATAAAACCAGTTATTAATAATCAGTAAAAAAATTAGGTTTATGCTTTTATCTATACTTATTATAGTTATGTTTAAAACTAAACATAAGTTTAAGTTGCAGTTTCATGATATTTTTCTATATTATGGAATTTTGCCTCAATGTAAAAATATAATTTAAACAAGCCATACTTCATGGAACTACATATGCTTGACTATTTAAGGTCAAAGCATGACACTATATAGCTTAAACTTTCAAACTTATCACTCAAGTGTCAGCCTATTTTATATAAAAACATAATTTTTTTTAAACTCAACTGGTATTTACAGACATTAGCCTGTTTAAACAAACAAAAAAAATCTTAATCTTTATTACATTAGTATACATTTAAATATAATTTTATAATGAATTTAATTACCTAGTCTTTTAGATTCATGTAGCGATCTGATGACTCCCAAAGCAGTACCATAACCAGCTGTGGCTAATGAGCCTGTGTTGCAATGAGTCAGAACTCGTACATGACCATCACCTTCTAAATTTTTGAGAATAGCTTCAGAGCCAAACATTCCTATTGCTTTATTATCTTCGATGTCTTTTGTTAGCATACCCTCAATGGTAGTAATAAATCTAAAAGCAAAAACTTGTTGAGATACTAGTTTTTTATACTTCTGTAAGTTTTACAAATTTATATAAAATAATGGATGTAAATTACCGAACCTACATTGTATGTATGTATGTATGTATGTAGTTTGTCATTTACCTTTCTTTAAAAGCTTCCTCTGAAACATTTTCATCAGCACATAATGTATTTGCTAAATTTAATAATTCTTCAGCTGCAAGTTTTATATTTACTGCTGTTGGCCTTGCTGATACTAAATAGTTCAGTTTACCTTCAATCTAAGACAAGAACAAACATAAATTTAATTCTGCCGACTTTATCTTAAATCTCTGTCAACATAATTCATAATAGCTTGATAAACCTTCAAAACATAGTTTAGAGACAAAATAATCAATTTAGCATTATGTTACATAATATTACAGTAAAATATTATTGTGATTATGATGATACTTATATTAATGTTCTAACCTCTTGTCTCATGATTTTTTTGTCAGTAATTCTGTCATTAAGTAATTCTACCGCAAGTGATAAACAGCCCACAATAGCTATTGCTGGTGCACCTCTGACCTGGAAATGATAAGGATAAAATATTGACTATACAAAAGTATTAAATGTAAAGGAGAAGACCAGTTACTTATCGATATATTTTGTCTATAATTTGTCTTACTATTATTACATATACCCATGAAATTAATGTTATATAAGCAATAGAAAAGAGATTTTATTTAAGATAATGGAGACTTTTTGCTGTTAGAACAGTAAGTCATATTCTATTTAAATAAGAATTATGAATTTAACACTTGAAGAACACAAAAAGAGAGTTTTCATACAAAATTCCTAAAAATATTATGTGATGTCTTTGAAAAATTACCTTCATCTATATCTAGTATATATCAATAAGATTTTTCAGTGATTAAACATTTTTGCAAGTGAAAATTCAATGTTATTTAACATTAGACATTGTCCAGCCCTGTCCTAAAGCCATTAATGGAAGTAAAACAAATTCTATCTTTTAAATTAGGCCAAATACTATTTATTTTATAGTATTAATAATTGAATATTAATACGGTAATATGTTCATATTTTACTATACTATAACACGGACCTTTTTAACCACATTTCTCTATCGATTAAAATTTTTAGCACATGGAAATTCGTTTCCGATTGTAATCCGAACAATAACCATCTATCATAATTCTTAATCAATTAAACATTATTGAAAGTAAAATATCACGATCTTGACGTCGATAGTGGCGAATGCCCATATAACTTATAAACTTTATATTTTTTTTTTCTCAAAAACTTATTACTTGCGCAAAATTTCGCTTTACATGGGTCTTTTTAATTACGTTTCTCTATCGATTAATATTTTTTGGACATGGAAATTCGTTTCCGACTGTAATCCGAACAATTACCCCAATAAGTTAGTACAAAATTAAAATTACACCAATAACTAAAGAAGTAGAGTTAACATACTTGCATTTTACTGATGACTTTCCATCCATCTTCAACTCCCATTACCTTAATATATTGTGTTTGTGATGGAAGAAGCAATTGATCTATGATTTCTAAATCTCCTCTTTGATACTTAATAGCTATTAAACTCATTGTGTATTTTAAGTTCCTGAAAAACTGAAAGATCAAATTAAATAAAAATTAAAAATTGCTTGCTTCTCAACAGTTCGTTGCACTTGAAGTTAATGTGAATATTTTTTGATGTAGTTCGTCTTCAATTGAGTGTAAAAACAGTTAAAAGACAACAGAGTGGGTAAAACTCTAATACCAAATAAACGTTTGGTACTTTAATTCTGATAACTAATACCAATGTCAATGTCAACGACGACTCTAAGCGCTTGACGTAAAATGACACAAATTCATATAATTTTCTGGTATCATATTTCAATGTTAACTAATTTTGCTAATAATCTACATTGTATCAATATGAATTATTAAATAATTTTAGTATTTATAAATATTAAGATATTTTCAAGTCGCCGCTTACGTACGGTTTTCCGTATACTATTTCTGAATTCGGCGGACTAAATGCACTGCTTGCATATAAAATGTGCCACACATTAATTTCTTATCCGAAGAAAATCTCGTTTTTTTTTTGTATGCAAACCATATCATATTCGGAAATGAACCGTAAGTGTGCGGCAGGTCTTAAAATGTTTCTAATAAGCGCACACTCCAAAATGCCCTGCACATAACAGTAGCGCTATAAAAATCATTCCGAAATGGTGTGCGTGCTGGTGTAGGGCTGCACATTTAAACAGTAACAATAGCCCTTTTTGGCAGCTCAGCTGCCATTTTTCAGCAAAATTAGTGTTCTTTAATAAGCCTTAATAAACTTTGATGATTTATATAAACAATAATATATAGTATTAATAATATAGTTATTAT